>VZUI01025899.1:0-48170 GCA_013401135.1 Cettia cetti | reverse complement strand
CGCCCCGCCTCGCCGGCCTCCCGCGCCGGCCCCGCGCCCTCCTCCTCCTCCTGCTGCAGCCGCCGCCCGGCGCCGCCATGCCCGGCCCGGCCGCCGGCAGCCGGGCGCGGGTGTACGCGGAGGTGAACAGCCTGAGGAGCCGCGAGTACTGGGACTACGAGTCGCACGTCCCGAGCTGGGGGTAAAGCGCCGTGCGGGGACCCGCCCTCCCTCCCGCGGGAGGGCCTCAGCCCGTGGGGAGGGTTCCCTGATCCCCCGCTCCCGTGCTGGGGTGTCCTCGGGAGGCTGCGGAGGGGGAGAAGCTGGGAGAGGACCCCCCCCTCCCCGGGCTGCTGCCCTGTTAGTTATCCACTCTTCCCCCACCACCGCCTCTTTCCTCTTGGTGCCCGCAGCAATCAGGACGACTACCAGCTGGTTCGAAAGCTCGGCCGAGGGAAGTACAGCGAGGTCTTTGAGGCCATCAACATCACCAACAACGAGAGGGTCGTCGTGAAGATCCTCAAGGTGAATATCCCGTTGATGATGTAGAGGCTTGTGGCAGCTGGGAGCAAGAGAGAGAGGAGCTGGGTTGGCGGGGCCAAAGAACTGTTGGATCTCTTTCTTCACCTCAGAACTCCTGTTTTCTCGTTAAGGACATTGGGATGGTGTGTTTGGAAGCGGATTTGGTGTCTTGCGTGCTGTAGCGATGTTGTGATGTCTCCACCCCTCCTTGTCCAGCATAGCTCAGGGCTGAGAGTTCCTCTGGTGGGGGAGAGCTGTGAGTTCTGACATTTGAACAGCGTTGCGTGTTCTGCCTGTGTTTGGCAAATCGTATCTGGCAATGCCTGTCTAAAACAGCCCAGGGACTGCCATTTCAACAGGAATGTGAAGCCTGGAGGGGGGAATCCTTCTGTTAACCTCTAGACAGCTGGCATGTGGCTTTTTCAGAGCGAGACTGTGGGATGCTCAGCAGTTTAAAAAGCACCAATATTTTATATTCAGTCCTTTAAAAGATCTGATGTGGAAAAGAACTTCATCACAGTCAGACCATAAACACTATGGAAACTTGAGGGGGCTCAAGGAGACCTACCAGAGTTGGGCAGTGTTGGTGACCTGTGTGCTGGTGGGAGGTTGTAGTTTGGGATGGCTGTGCATGGGTTCTGCACTGCAGGGCATGTCTTACTGTGTTTGACACTGAAGCGACAGCTCACAGTGAGCTGTGCTGTCCTAGCAGCACTCTGTGTTGGTGATCTCTGGGCAGGCAGGCGAGTTAAGACAGAGATGAAAGGTTAGAGTTGCAGTATGTTTGGTTCTGGCTTGGCTGACACTTGTGGCTGTCACTTGTTGGACCAGCAACACTTGTCACTTGTTCCCCAAGAGCACATGGGAGCCAGTGTCTGACCATGGGTGTTCTAAGAATTTGAGCAAACATTCATCCATAGTGTGCAGGAGGGTCTGAGCTTAATGTGCCCCTGCACCCACTGAGAAGAGCAGCAGCTTTCCAGGACATGCATCTCTGCAGGGCTGTAGCCTTAAGGCATTCACTAGATCCACTCAGATAGCATGTCAGTCTGTCTCTGCTGACATTCCCACTGTGCCTGCTTCCTTGGCATCTGCCTTAGCTTCCCAAAGAACTTGTCATGGTTTGTCCAGCCAGCACTCCTGGGAAAGGTATGATCTTCCATCTGCCTCTGGGAGGAGGCACACAAACCCCAGCTTTGGCTGTGGTCAAGGAGGTGGCCAGGTGAGCTGTTAGGGAGAGCCTCTGTGGCTGAGCCTGACGTCAGGGCAGAGTGGTGAGGTTCACATGTCCTTGCCAAACCAGGTTCCTCTCACATGCTGTTTGTCCCTGCCCCTCCTTTGGATGCTTTTTGTGGTTTGGGGTTTTGTCTTTTTTAAAGCAGATGCAGGCAGGAGTTTTTGTTGTGAGACAGTAGTCACTAGTGGCAAGTTGAGAGCTGGATTTTACAGCAAGATGCCTTGTGGCTGGCCTGGGGAAACTGTACACTTGTGCATGCTGCTCTGGAGCCCTTGATGGCCTCTTCAGGACTGCTGTGGTTTATTGAGATCCTAGGTCTTGTCCCACATAGAAAGGCACCACGAGGCTGAAGGAAGCTGCAGGAAAAGTCATCAGAAACCCTGCTCCTTGCCTCTTCCTAGTGCAAAGAGTCTCCCCTGGAGCGATGCTGCTCTCCCTGTGGCAGCTGAACTCTGTCACGTCTAGAGAGCCTGTCAGCCCTGGACAGTGAGTCAGCTGGCAAGAGTCATCTGAGGGCAGCTGGGTGCTCCTTCTCCTTGGGGCCTGAATGTGTTGCCTTAATGCCCTGCAAGCAGGAGACTGGATTGTCCCAGATTTGAAGCGGATGGTGTTGCCACTGGTCCCCCTGGCTCTCCTCACTCGCATTAACATGCAGACAGCATTCCTGTGAGTGAGCAAGGAAAAGCAGAAGGTCCAGATAAATAAAGATGAACTTTCTCCTCAGTGGAAAGTGGGTCAGTGAAAAGGGAGTTTCAGAGCACCACGTTATGTACATTATGAAAACCTGTGAAGTGTGGCAATAACATCACTCTGATCTGTGGAAAGTGCCTCCGGTTTCCTGTAACTGGACTCAAAACTTCATTGCAAATGTAATTGCATGTATCTACAGTGGAGCCTTAGCAATGGGGCTGAGTTCCTCCTAACTGGAGAAAAATTTGGATTCTGTGAGATGAGAAATGCAACCAGAAGTCTTCAGGTTTTGTGTTACGCAGGGATGGGTCAAAGGGAAGTACCACGGTTGGGCAATGGATGCTGTTTAGCTTTTTAGCATAGTTGCTCCTTTCTCTTTAACATTTTTTGATAGTACAGTTTATGTTAGGTGTTAGAGTGAGTTTAGCAAGAGTCACTTTTAATGTCTCAGCTTCGTAGGAAGGCACTGGTGTGTTGTCCTAGCCTTTGCTCTTTGAAGCAGCTTGTCCTTACTAGGCTCAAGCTGGCATGTAGCAAGTACTTCCCCTGCTTTAGTGTTGTACTACCTGAACAGCATGTACCATCTTCCACAGAGGTTAGGAAATTTTATCAGCCTTTGATGCAGAACTGAGCCACAGAGATTTCCTGTGTAACTTTGGGCAAGTCCCTTAGCCTCAACAAAGCTGAGACTAGAGCATAGGTCCTGGCTTAGTGCTGCATGAGGGAGATAACTGCCCTTGCTCTTTGGGCAGCCACTCACCTGGTTTGTTTGCAAGTGAAGACTTTAGCTTTGGACAGTGCCAGGGAGTTGAGGGCTCTGGTTGGTACCACAGTGCCTGTGGCCTTTTGGGCTTGCCTAAAGCAAGGTGCCCTGTTTCCCTGGCCAGTGCCCAGCATTTCCTTTCAGTTCTGCTACTCAAGTGCAGGATCAGGTGTAACCATGCAGGAAAATGGGATGTTGCTAGTTGTGGTCATAATGTATATCAGCAGAGGAAGAGAATTAAGATCATGCAAATGGCTATAACGTTACCATTTCCTGGGTAAAGTGCCTTACGAATATGATGCTCTTAATGTCACTTTTCCTGGGAAAATCCTGTAGCTTATTTTTAAAAAGACGAATGAAGCAAACAGGTTGCTTCTCACTCCACTGCAGCAGGACATCAGGATGCACTGTGTAGGATTGTGTGTGCAAAGCAGTGGGGCAGGAGCCTGGATTGCCACACAGACACCCCTGCCCAACATCCTCCAGAAGCTTTTATCTTGAGCAGTGAAGTAGATGACAACTCCCCCCACTTTGTATTCAGGGAGCAAAGAGTGAGAAGGGCCTGAAATGTGGGGACACTGTACTGACCTTCCTACCCCTCAGGTTAGCAGGGCATGGAGTCAGCCAGCAGACTGCTCCTGCAGCCCCTCGCTGGTCTTGGAGGTTCCTGTGGCCTTTTTGATCTGGCTGGTGTGGGTACAGCTGTGGCCCTGCTTCCTTCCTGCCTTGGGGCAGCCCACACCAGGAAGGGGGAGTGTGTGAAAGTGTTCTGTTCATGCTTTCATGCCTTGCTTAAATGTGATGCTAAGGTTTGACTCCCAGGATGAGGCCTGACATTCTTCAGCACATACAAAGGAGTTTAAGACATCCTTGTTGCCAGTGCATTGTCTACATCCAATGCAGGTACCTAAAGCACAATTCTGCTCTTCCATATCTTACCACATAGGGGGTTTTGGTGGACCACTGAGGTCAGTCTGTGCTGTCTCTTTGATGAACTTCTCATTTTGTCTTTCTGGCAATGCAGCTCCAAAATGTCTCCCAGCATGCCTTTAGAGTGAATCCTGTGCTCTGGGGTAACAGTGTTCCTGGAGGATGTGAACAGTGTTGCAAGTTGCCACTCTAAAAGCCCAAGGCTAACTTTCCATATTGCTTGTAACTGCTCCAGGTGATACCTTGTAGTGAGAATGCTGCTGTTAATAATGAGTTTCCTGCAGTTAGTGCTGGTGCTGAGTGTTGGCAGTACCACCGTGTCCTTTGCCTCCCAGTCTCCTGTACTGCCTCCATCCCAGTGTGCACTGGGATGGAGATTACAGCATCCATGCTGGCAGGTCTCTAAGGAATCAGAAATCATCCTGCTTTCCTGATGCACCTGTGTGTCCATGTATGCTCTACTTGCCTGCAAAGCACTCAACCCATCAGAAAGAGGCTGTTTTGTCTGCCTGTGTGGTTACTCTGCATAGGCACAACATGGGTAGAGGTAGGGGAAGAATGCAGATGCAAGGACCAGTGAGATGGAGGTCCTGCAGCAGTGATGAAATAGCCTTTTTCTCCTTTGGTGGCTTTTGTCCCTCTGTGCTGAGTCCATGCCCTGGAAATTTCAACCATGTACATGGTTTCACAAGTGCATTCTTGTTTGTTTGGCTTTGTTTTTCCCCTGTTCCCCCATTTGGGCTGTGTGAACCCTCCAGAGCTGCTGCTCATACCAGGCACTCCTGGAAGGTCCTGCCAGTGTTGAACTCCAATTATCACTCTAGTAACTCGAGAACCAAGTTGGGATGGTGGCTCTGGTAAGTTTTCTTCTGTCTCTACAAGCTTTAGAGCCCACATACATCAGCTTGTTCTAGAGGGGGGCCAAAATGATTCTCATGCTGATGTGCAGAAGGGATTGCACAGGGAAATGGGATTGGATGCTGTTGGTCCCTCAGGCTGGAGCTTTTGACTGCATCGGTGACCTTCCACCAAAGCGTTCAATGCCTGCTCCTGGTAACTCTGTGTCTCATGCTCCTCCTGCCTTTGCATGCACTGAATCAACTCCCCCTGGCCCACTTCCTCCTCTGGCAGTCTTGAAATGAGCCCTCTTGCAAGAGAGATGGGTGCACAGCTCTTCTCTTTCAAACACCAGTTGCCCACAAAGAGCTTAGCAGAGTTGGCTGCTGGAGTCCAGCCTTGTGTGAACTGAGACCAACTGGGACAGTGCTGAGTGTCTTGCAGAGGCCTGGAGATGCAGCTGGTGACTCTCGTGGTGGTGGTGGTGTAAAAATACAAACACCAAGGAACTGATGAGCTGCAAAGCTGCAGCTCCCACGTGGAGAAGGGTGAGATACAGAATTGTATCTGTTCGCAGGGGCCTGAAAGAATGATTCCCATCCCATGGAATGGTGGTGGTGGGGATCAGGGCTTGGCCCTCACGTGCCTCCCTTTTAGTTGACTGCAGAATTCTTGATGTATCATGGGCAGTTCTGAAGCCCCAGGAGGGCTGTTTTGGGGTGTGCCATGTTGGAACAAAAAGGATTCTGAGGGAAAGAATGAAACTGCCCTCAGAACACATGCTGGGATATTCTACCAAACTTAAGTATATTTTATTTAACTAAAAAAGCAATAGTACTTTTGTAGTTTCAAGGTATGTTTTTTCCCCCTTCTTTTTTAAAATTCAAGAGCAAAAAGTTTGAAGGGGTAAATGCAAACTACCAACAGAATGTTAACGTAAATGGGTTCCTTGATTTTGTAGCTCTTTGGAATACAATTATTTGGTTTCCCAGCTGATGTCTGGCAAAATAAGCAGAGCTGCTCTGAAGCCAATTTTCCTATTGAGCAATTGGCGTTGGGCTTTATAGGCCGATTATTGTGATCCTTTTGATAATACTTGCTAGAGACAAATGAGCTTCTAGTGCCAGCTTTTAAATGTTTAAAGCCTGTGACAGGGATGCTACTCGAGCCTCTCGCTGGTCCTGGACATTCTGTGTTCAGATCTCCCTGCTTGTTCACTGGAAGCATCGTTGTATTTCCAGGCTATTCAGGCTTGGTGAGCAAAGAATTGATTTTTTTTTTTTTTTTAATGAGGTGGTGGAATACATTACTTCAGTTTCTCATGTATTTGTATCTTTTGACTGCTAAACCTTTTCTCCTGCAGTGCTAACCCCAGTTTTGTTTCAGGGCACCTGCTGGACAAAACCCAGCACCTTCTGGGATTCCTTCAGAGCAGCACGTGTGCTCCTCAGCTGGCAGCATGTGTGCACTGCCAGGCTGCCTGCTCTGGGCTAATGTAAAATGATTTTTATGCTTTGGACTTAACTCGTATTTCACATGCCTTCCTGGTCACTGCTTTTCTTTCACAGTGTGAAAATGCACAGAGAACTTTGGATAACAAATCTAATTTTGTTCTTTGCTTGAATTCAGGCAATGAGTTCCCAGGCTGTTGGGGAAGGCTGGAACTGGAGCATCTGACAGAAGAGTGTACTCCCTTTGCTTTAGAAACCAAGCAAAAAAGATGTTTAACCAGGCAGCCATTTATTCAAGACAGGAAGTGATGGTTACAGTCTTTTATTTAAAGGTTTATTTTAGCAAACAATGTTAATTCTCCCAGCTGGTGTTTGCTGCAGCTGGACTCATTCCCTACTTACAAGTTCACATGATCCTGTGGAAAATGACCCAGGATCTGTTCTCTTGGTCACAAAGAGGTGTTTTCTTCTGGATCTACCTGACTGCAAAGCTTATCATGTGACCTTTTTCACCTCTGCAGAGGGATAGCTTTGCATGATGCTCCCCAACCTTTGGACAAAGAGAGCTGGGATAGCCCTGGCCATTGTCACTGCCTCTTCTGCCTGACTTGCAAGTGGATTGAAGCATCCTTATCCTTTGGCTGGTAGGGTGGGGAACCTGCAGCCACCAAAGGATAGGTGGCTGGGAGTAGTCAAGTGAGAGCTGCTGGGTCCAGCAGAGACCATCCTCCTGTGGCTGGAGGTCATCTTGTCCCTCTGCTCTGGTAGTGGACAGCTGTGAGCTGCGTGTTTTGTCTCCACAGTCTACAACCACCTCACTTCCAGTTTGCCTGAGGAAGGAAGCAATTTTCTGGGAAACTGGAAAACTGGCTTGTGCTAGACAGTAATGTTGTTCTAAGGGTACTGATGCAGTTGAAGTAATTAAACCCCTCCCAGTGTAGACACGGTTAAACTGAGACATGTCTTTTAGCCTGGTTTCCTATGGAAACGAGTCTTATGCAATCCTGCTGTCTGTCAGCCTTTCTCCCCCTCCTCCCCCCAGTAGTTTTTGCACTGGTTGGCCAATTTCAACTAAATGCGACAGAAGTCTCCAAGCTGTCAAGTTTGTACAGATTTCATGGAAGTAGGTGTTTGCACAGAGCAGAGGGACTGTGTTGGAGCCCCTTTCAGAGGGAAAAGCTTTGACCCATACTGGTCACTGGAGAATCCCAGCATGGAGGAAAGCTTTGAAATGCCTCTGGCATGGGAAGAGATGGAGTTGGAGGCTGTACCTGTGTAAAACATTGCCTTGCAGACACAGGCAGATCAAACTCAGGAGCAGTTAATTTTGTTGAGGTGCCTGCTCCTTTCCTCTGCTGGAAATCCCCCTCCCAGTACAGGAGGACTGGCCTGTGTAGGAAGCACAACCTGAAATGCTGCTTTTCATAGCCTGGTTTGATAAAATAGCCTTAAATGAGTATTGTTAAAAATATTCTGGCTGCAAGGGCTGGTGTTTTAAAAGCTATTCCTGCTGGGAGAGGCAGATGGTTGGAGGCCATAATAGCTTCAGTTCACATTTAATCCATGTGTGTTTGGAGTCAACATCCTTGGAGAGACAGATCGGGTGACTCTGAGAGACAGTTGTAGCAACCCAGACTTAATCCCAGTGCGTGGCTGATATGCTGCTGCCAGCCTGTGGCTTCAGCACTACTGGTCTCTGGGACATGAGGAAAGCCAGCAGAGTTTCTCTGGTTTGAACAGTTATCTGCAGTGCTGGCCATGTGCTGGAGTGGTTTGCACCAAGGTGTTTGAATTGCCAGATGCAAGAGCTTGGAATTGGTTAGTGGGCAAAAATGGAGCCGCAGTGATGTGTCCTTGCATAGCACACGGGGTTTGCAGCTGTGGCTGGAGCCCTGGGGTGGGACTTGGCATGAGGCTGGGCTGGTGAGAGCTGTGCGGGATGGGGTGTAGGCCAGCAGTCACCACTGAAATGGGGAAACTGTTCCCCCACATTGCTCTCTCTGAGGACACTCCTGGGCAATAGCTTTTCCTCTAAAATGACTTCAGCCCATGGCATTTCTTTTGCTTCATCCTTGTTTACCTAGTGGTGGAAAACCTCACAGCACTGGCTGCGTGTGGGGTGAGTGTCTGAGGATGCACTGCCTACAGCCCTGCACTGAGCAGGGCCTCCCAACCCCAGCCCTGCCTGGAGGCTTGTGGGGCCCTCATCCCAGCTCACAGTTGATGTGGGGATGGTGTGACCAGCCTGGCCAGAGCTCTGCAGTCCTGCAGCTTAGCAGGCAAAAGTGCAAACAGCAAGTTGCTTTTAATTCTCCCTCTTGCCGAGACTGTGTTCACCCGAGTGTCTTCCCTTGGTGATGTCAGAGATGCTGCTGGTGGTGATTATCTGCAGGCATTTCATTTAAAAAAGACCAGCTTTCTTCTCTCCTTTTTTCTAAAAGTCACTGATTTTGTCTGCTCTAGTGTTTTGGTGTGTGGTGGGTAAGAATAGATTTCTAACGGAGATAACATAGAGCAACACTTTGCCATCCTACAAAAGGTGAAAGAAACATGGAAGTGACTGAAAGACAACAACTTCTGCCCCAGTGAGAGGAGTGGTTGCTGTGAAAGGAGAATTGAAGAGATGGAGGGATATCCTCCCTTACCTAGCTGATGCAAAAAGCCCCTGAAATAATTACAGTACAAAGGAAAAGGTGTTTCAAAGTGGGCACTGGGTTCTCCTGGCTGTGTTCAGGGACTGTTTCAGCTCCCAATCAGGTGCAGGTGTTGCAGCAGAGAGGCTGTAAGGCATGTCTGTCATAGCCAGGCCATTCAGGGAGCACCTTCAGGATGTCAATGCCTCAGTTCCTCTTTGAAGTTCCTTGGATAACAGCTTGTGTGTGCATCTGCCTCACTGGACAAGCAGAGTAACCAAATTACATCCTCTAATTCCATCTTGGCCTTCTGGTAAGATCTATGCATGTGGGTGACACAAGGGCGGTGTCCATCTCCATGCTGACATAAATTAAATTAGTTCCTAATGAAGAATCCTCCTCTCAGGTCCCAAAAGGCAGCCCTCACTCTTGCTGGTTTACCTGCCCCTGCTGTGGCTGATGCTCCCTTTCTGTCAAGCTGCCAGGAGCTCCAGCATTCTCTGGGTGCTGCCCTGGGGCTGTTGGTTGCCCACTCCCCAGCACGCCCTGCCCGCGTCGCTCCAGCTCTGGCAGCTGCCGTGGCCTTGCTGCCATTTTCCACAGTGGCTTTATGAGGTGCTGACGCTCCCTGTGCTGGCATTGGTGTTATTTTTGGCACTTAGCTTCAGGCTGAGATTCTCATCTTTTGGCTTTAAAGTCTAGCTCATGCCTTTTAACTTGCAAGAGGAGAAGAGCAGGATTCGAATCTGAAGGTTTCAGCCACCTGAAGAGCCTGGAAAGACAGCATATTTTATCACTTACATAAATGCCATATTTTCCCACTATATAAAACCTTCTGTTCCTTCTCCTGTCTGCTCATACATTTCTGCCAGGGGTCTGAAAACAGGGATTGCTTTGGATTTGCCTGTAAGGGGAGTATGGGTTGTCCCATCAGCTCTCAGTGGCCATCATAGAAATGGGAGGCTGTGGCAGAGGTGAGATGATGAGCTCAAGCTGTTGAGCTCCTGTGGCTCCTTGTCCTTCACACATTCGTGTGTTACTTTAGGAAGGTGCCTCATACCTTTGCCATTCCTCATCACACCCCTCCACACACACCAGACTCAGTGCCAGATGATGAGTGTTTTAGAAAGCTAAAAATCTAGAGAGGAGTGTTTTTTTCATCAGCAGCCTCAGAGATGGGGCTTTACCAGCAAAGGGCTTTACCAGTCCCTGCAAGATGTCTCTGCAGTTCTTTTTAGTGGTACTGGGGGGGCAGGGAGGGATGTTCCAGCTATGGAATGAAGGACTGCTAGACTTGGTGACTTGCAGCTGGTGCTGCCCACACTGGTCAAATAGCCAAGGCTCATTAAAAAAGTCTCACCTCTTATCTGCTCTAAACTGCCTTTCCTTTCCAGCAGGCACAGAGCTAGGGTTGTCCTGGGAGTGGATGAGTTACAGAAATGATAATTTGCATTGAAGTGAACCACTGGATCAGCAGTGTAAAAGCCAGCCCAAGCTCTGAGCCTCTGCCTTGGGAGCAGCTGTTCTTTGTCACTCTCCACAGGGTGATGTCCAGAGAAAAGCTTACTTTGCAAAGAGGGCTCCTGAGACTGAGCACATTAGAGGAGGAGTCAAAACTGTTTAAAATGTCTTTAGGCTTTAAAAATAATCATGGTTATGGATGCAGTGACATGCAGTGCAGCTGGCTCTGTGCATTTGAGACGGTTGTGAGGCACAGCAATGTCTGAGCTTACAAGTAATCTTGGTGTTGGAGACTCTCAGGTTGTCGTTACATGGGATTAAAGTACTCGTTGGGAAACAGCTTGAAAAGTGAAACACTGGTAAACAAAGGCAGAGGTAGGTCCACCATGCTTGTCCTGTGGCTCTGAGTGCACAACATGAATCACTATGCTGGGGTTACACATAGCAGTCCAAGGTGCTTTTATAACCACGGTTGCTGGAGTCACAGTTATGTTTGTCTGGAGTGGTTTGACTGTCTCCCTGGTGCGTGGGAAGGTTTAATGGATGAGAGGGAAGTCCTAGTTCATGCAAAGTGTCTGTCTCCTCTTTGGTGCTAGAAATGTTCCCATGTGAGGGTGGGAGCAGAGAGTCAATGGGAGATGATATGTTCTAGTCAAAACCAGTGGCAGAAATCAGTGTTAACTTCTGAAAGGACTCTCACTTCTAATTTCTTTTGTCTATTTAAGCCAGTGAAGAAAAAGAAGATAAAACGCGAGGTTAAGATTCTGGAGAATCTCCGTGGTGGCACCAACATCATTAATCTGATTGACACTGTCAAGGATCCGGTGGTAGGTGCCTGTGTTGGGGGGGTGTGCTGGGACTGCCTTCCCACCAGCTGAAGGCATGGGCTGCTTGGTTTGGATGGGCTCCTCTTCCTTTCCATGTTCCCCAGACTCTTCAACACCCCTTCTGTCCTCTGTCAATTGCCACAGCTGATGGCGGAAAGTTTTGAAGTCCTACAAATTTTCTATAAGAAAGTAGAGTCTGTAGCCTTCCAGCTTCTGTCTGGCATCTGGAACCTAAGTACCAGCCAGGGCAACTGGGTATTGAGCACTTCAATCCTTCTGCTTGCTGTCCTACCCAGTGACCAGCAGTCATGTCATGATCTTCACTGCCACAATTACCCCATTCCTGGGAAGTTTTCTCTGACTGGCAGCTGGCTGAGGGCTGTGATTGCCAGCCTGCTGGCAGCCCTGGAGAGGAAATGCTGCTGCAGTGTGGGCAGTCCTGGCTGAGCTTCCTCCTGTGAGGAAGGCTGGCAGGCCTTAGCTCCTGGTGACACGCTTTGCCCTGCCCAGGCTCTCTCTGTTCCATGGCATGGGGGGAGCAGCACTGGCCAAAATGCTGAGTTGGTGCTCAGTGTGTGGGGTATAAGCAGGGCTGCACTTCCCATGTCCTGCTCCCACCTTGCTCTCCCTAGTGAGGGCTGGGCAGGAAGCAAAGGTCTTTTCGGGTCTCTTGGAGCCGAAGAAAGGTCAAGTGCATATTTTAAACCATGGCTTTCTCTCTCTTGCAGTCAAAGACCCCTGCTCTGGTGTTTGAATACATCAATAACACAGATTTTAAGGTGAGTTTGCCTGAGTGTGGAGGAGGGAGGCTTCCCATTTCTGTAAAGTGCTGTGATTTTCCAATAAGCCTCAAGAGCTGTGGGGGGAATTTAAAGTTTTCACAATTGTCAGCTTCACTTTTCTTTCTCCATGTAAATCAGAAACCTGTTAATGGGCTCTAGATGAAAAGGCATAAAAGGTTTCTGTGCTGAACTCCCAACTCTGAGGAGTGAGGTCAACAGGTTAGATATTCTTACTCCCCTCTCAATTTAGTAATCACTGCTGTGCTATATATTCAGCCCAGGTTAATCCCTGAGCTGTAGTGCTCTGTTTACAGCAGTGCAGTTGATGAAGCTGGTGACACTGATGGATTCTGGAATCCTTCAGACCTGTGGACTCTGGGGTGGCAGAGGCTGGAGAGCTCATCTCCCACTGCCAGTAGGCCTGGTAATGGGGGATTGAACGTTCTTGAATACATCATAAGAACTTTTTTGTTGTCTGAGGCTGCAGCATATTCCTTGGCTCTTTGGGTGTTTGGGGGCTCCAAGGGATGTTGCTGTTCCCAAAATGAGGGTCCTGTCTGAGTGCAGCTACAACTGCCTTTGCTTCCAAAATGCTTCTAGACCAAAGGGATCTATAATTAGCAGCCACACCTATTTAATGGTATCTTTGCTTCCCCCATGTGAGCCTCTACCCTAAGTCACAAAGTCAGTGGTGGAGAATTAATTGAAGAGTTGCCAGTAGCCAACAGTCATCCCTCCTGCACCATTCAGGGATCTCCTTCATTCCATGCTATGGGATGGTGTTTTTTTCTTCCTCTCTGTCCTGGATCATTATGTAGGTAGAAGTTTTGTAGGCAGCAGATGTACCAAACACCCAGAGAAGAATCTTGGGCTGGTGTTGGTTATAAAGGGGGCAGCTGGCTCACAGACCAGCTCCTGCAGCCCTGCATGCTGAGGGGCAGCACAGATAGTTTCTGTCCCTCTGGGGTGAGCCTGGCGAGCTGGATGCTGCTGGGTGGGATGTGTGTGTAGCCAGAGCTGCAGCCATGCTGCAGTGAAGGTCTGAGTAGACCTCATGTAGAGGCACACTGCAGGAGCCACAATAACAGCAACTTGCAGCAGCATTTGCCCTGACAGTCTGGGCAGGGAGAGGAGTGTTGCCTCCATCAAGTAAACAGCCAGGAGAGGAATGCTCTGTGGTGACCTTTCAGGGCTAATTAAAGCAGGTTTGGTTTGCCTGGGCTTTGTTGACATCAGCTGGGCTGTGCCAGCACCTCATGTGTTGGGAATGTGCCCCTATGCTTCTCCTGTGACCCATAGCCTCCTTGTGAGGCTGGTTAACTTTCTATTTAGAGACTTTTTAATTATTTCATTGATTTTTAATTTTAATATATGGCTTGAGATAAGCTACTTTGTTCAGGCAGTGGTATTGCTGAGGATTACTTTGTGTGTGACCAAGTCAAAATGTGATTACACCACTCTGTTGTGTCCTTAGAGGTGAAAGTTATCCTCAGGGATATCCCCCCAAAACTGACATGAGTCTGTGGAGCATTCAGCAGTACCTTGAGGCTGGTGGTCAGTAGGGACTCTGAACTGAAAAATGCTGGGCTTGGAGTCCATGGTCCTTTGGCCATCCTGGCCACATGGAGAGCCAGGCTAGGCACTGCTGCAGCCACTGAGGAGCATTGGACTGGCCACTGCAGAAGTGACAGTGCTCAGCTCTGGCTGCTGCATTAGAAACAACTACATGAGCTTGCAGCAGACTTTTCTAAGCTCCTGGGAGAAAGCCTGGCTCCTTGGGGAAGTCCAAATTCACAGCTGTGCAAGTCCAAGACAGAAAGTATTGATGCTTTTGATGCTGATTGGTACAAGGCAGGAATAACTTGTCTTGGGAATGCAAGTACATCCCCAGGGCATGCAGTGTGGCTTCTTGTGTTCAGAGCTTATTTGTAACCTGAATTTCCCTAGCTGTGTATGGGGTGTGTGGGTTGTTTGATGCTCCACTCCCATGAGCTGTCTGCCTGTTTGAGTAGGTTCTTGGGGCTGCAACTAATTACAGATTATAGAGCTGCTTCTGCTGAGGATGCCTGTGGGTGTCTTCTCTATAGAAACTCCCAAGATGTCTCTTCCTTGCTCTGAAGTGCCAAGGAGAGAGTACAGAGCATGTGAGACCACTTGTGTTGGAGATCTCAGCTTGTTCTCTACCTCTACACCTGAAGCAGCTGGAGAGCACCCAGGCATTGTCCCCTCTGCTCCATAGCTCTCATTTCCCTGGGCAGCCATGTCCTGCTGGAGTTAAGTGCCACATGAGCTAATCCAGGTGACACGGACCTCTTCCCTTTGTTTGGATGTGGCTGCTGCTGATGTGCCATCTCTGTGTTGACATCTGGATTCAGCAGCACTGATGAGAACCAGCATCTCGCTGGCAAATCACCTTCAGGGTGTGTGAGGCGTTCCCAGGGCAGCTTGTGTGGCTGAGGGCTGAGACTCCCAGCCTGCTGGCAGCCCTGGAGAGGAAATGCTGCTGCAGTGTTGGCAGTCCTGGCTGACCTTCCTCCTGTGAGGAAGGCTGGCAGGCCTTAGCTCCTGGTGACACGTTTTTCAGGCAGCAGGTGGTTGCTGACCACTTCACAGGATTTTATTTTTCTCTGTCCTGTTGGCAGCAGTTGCTCACAAGCTTGGATGTCTGCTCAGTTTCCTCCTTTCTGGAAGTTCCTTTCCTCCAGCATTATTATTATTTTTTGCTTTGATGCTAATACTTTGACTCTGCCTGTTCAAATGGCAGAACACTGTTCATGTCAGTGCACCCATGGAGGTGGCTGCTGGGTTTCCTCAGCTCTCTGTGCCTGGACAGAAACTGCAGTTCTGTGGGATCTAACCTGTGGCTGTAGACGATGACAGACCAGAAACACAAGCTTTTATTTCACTATTCTTAAATTATGGTATAAACAGGAGACCTAGGTGATACCTCCCCAGAGCTGATTACATTTTCTTAAATTACCTGTCTGGGTCCCTTCTGGAGGTGACAGCACTGTACTTGCTGGGAGAATGAGCAGGAGCCAGACTGGATATGTGCTCTGCTGTGTGAGGACAGCAGCTTATGTACAGGGTTAGTGTTTCTCTTCAGACCTGCTGCATTACTTGTCATCTGAGAGCATTCAAGCTCCCCACAGTAATTTGCCTTAAATGAAAGCTGCACTGCAGAGCCACACGCAACTGAGGAACCATCAGTGAAATTAAATGTCTTTTGCTAATTGGTTTCAAACTAGAAATGAGACGCCTGCACTTCAGCCACTGTCAGCTGTCATGTATTTTGTAAGCATACCTGGTACTGTGCCTTTCATTGCTCCAAAGAGGCAAATCCCTTAGGAAAGAAGGGGACAGAGACAGGTCACAAGGAGCAGTTCTGGGTTGGCTTTGCTCCAGCAGGTTTGGAGCTGAAGATGTGATGGGCAAGAAAGGTGAGCAATGGAAGGTTGCTTCAGCATGTTCAGCCTGCTGGAGTTGTGGGTACAGTGGGCTTTTGAGTGAAGTCTTCCACTTCACCTGCACTTTTATGAATTTTCAGGCCCAGCTGCTGTGAGGGAAATGTGTGCACAGGTTTCATCCTTGTACATCCAGGGTTTGTTTAAAAAAATGCTTGTGCTGCGTAAGCAATGCAGAAGTATAAAAAACTCCTCCCTTGTGTGGCTGCCAAGACTGGATGCTTTGGGAACTGTTTTCCTTTTTTTTTTTTTTTTTTTTGTTTCTGCTGCTTCCCTGTACCCCAAAGCAGTGTGTCTCCTCACAGCCACCCTGTTGCTCTGCAGATGCTGCTTCCTGCACGTAGCCAGCTGTGCTAACTCAAGGGAGAGGAGTGAGCATTTAACTCCTGTCAGCCCCACGGTGGGGAAGCATCTCTGCCTCCTCAGGCACTAACAGCATTCGTTTAGGATTGGTTTTGTGATGTGTGCTAAAATATCACCGAAAGCTGGAGAGGGTTGTGGTTGCCCATGGGTGGGTTTGGCCTTTCCTCGTGCTCTCTATGGAGAAAGGAGACCAGCCCAGGTCTCTGAGGCCTCATGGGATTCTGAGTGCTGAGCAGATGTTGGAGCTGGGTCTGAGTGATCCCCACAGTGATGTTTCTGATAATCCTACTCCACAGAGACAGCTGTAAGAACAGAGTGTGGGGCATGTCTGCAAAGGAGGTGTCCGTCCTGCCCTGCTAGGCTGGGCAAAGGGGATTTGGAGCCCACTGTCAAAGCCTGCTTGAGGCAGCTGCTGTGCAGAACCCACCTGCAGTGGAAACCTTGGCTCTTCCTTCAAAGCTGTCTGCGTTCACTGGCTGCCTGCAGGGCTGAGCAGGCTCCTGCAGGGACTGTTCCCTGTGGTGACAGAGCTGGGCACTGCTGGCCACACTGCTGGCCTTGGCACTGACAGAGGTCAGAGGGGCTGGGTTTCACAGGCAGCTCTTCTAGGGAAATCTGTTGAATGCTCTTTGCCCAATAGTGTTTGGGCTTATCATGAGCCAAAGGCCGTGAGCCAGAGAAGCAACAGCATTGCAGGTCTGAGAAGAAAGACATTGCTGACCTCCCTTCTATCCCCTTCCCTCTTAAAGGCAGCAAGAGGCAGAGAGCCAGGGAATAGGGAAAAGGAGATATAGTCTTGTAATGCCACTCCCTTTCCTGCCCTCCTCCTTCCCCAGGTGCATTGGTGTTGCCAGGTGAAGTTGAACAGGGCAGTGAATGCCAGGAAGACACGCTTTACACATTTCTCACAGTGTTTGTAACCTAGGACGCCATTTAAACAGACTTCTGGAAGGCCTCAGCTGTCCTCTGCTGGCCCTGCATCCTGCATCAGTTGTGCACAAGTCAGGAAATCCATCCCTGCTATGGCTCTGTAGCTTGTGGCTATATCTTTTTTGCTCTCTGCTCACTTGTCTGCTTCACTGGGTTGCTCCAAAGCGTTAGGATCACCCCAGCTCACGAGAATACAATGCAGTTGTGTCCTGGAGGCTGTTAAAGCCGTGTGTGTGTAAGTGACACTTGTACGTTGTCAAATGATTTCTGATTTGGGGGCTGGGCGAGGGCTGTTTGGGGCTGGCCCTCAGTAAGGCAGGAACCTGAGGATCTCAGCGTGGGCCTGGAGGGGATCCAGGGCCAGAGCTGCTTTTTGGAATGTGAATTTCAATCCCTTGCTCCGGGATTTTTCCTGAAGCTGCCAAGTGGTGCCGGTGATGGACAGCGGGCTCCAGTGCTGATGCAATTGGTGATTTGTCTGAGCTATGAGATGATCCTTGTTTGTAAGAAAGGGCAGAGAGGTCTGTTCCCACTGCTGCCCTCTGAGTGTCCTTCCTTGCCCTGCCCTGGCATCTTGCCTTGCTTTGCCTGGAAGGGAGAACAGCTCAACAAGGTTGGGCTGACTCTGCAGCCTGTGACAGACATAGAACAGAAGGCAAATTTGGGGCCAGCTGTAACCTGGTGTGGGAGCAGCAGGATGACTTTCCCTGTGATGGTGCTGGTGGCACAGGGCAGGTTAAAGTGCCCCCTGGAGCTCTTTCACTTCCTCATGAGCAGCCACAGAAGGACACAGGAGAGGGGTGGCAGGGAACACTTCCCCACAACTTGAGTTGTGCACCCCTTGGTCCCACAAGCATTCCTGTGCTCTTCAGTTGCATAACCTTTACCCTGGGATAGAGGGGAGCCTCTGTGGCTCCAAGGCTGGCTCTCCTCTTTGTGCCTCCCAACCCTATGCTCCTTTAGATGGATGTTTTCGTCTCCCTGTCACACCCTGAGCACTTGGACGCCTTCCCATGTGTTCCCAGCCTGCCTGCTCTGAATGCTGTTGTCAGTGCTGACATACAAAGTCATCACAGTAACTTGATAACAGAAGGAAAGTCACAATTGTCTGTTCCTGTTCCAGAGCTTTTGCTCTGTCTGCCTTGGACAGACAGCCTGCCCATCTCCTTCTGGAAAGTTGTGACGAGTCTGAATGATGTCAGTAGCATTTCACAGGAGTTCTTGCATCCTTTCTAGATTTCCTGGCAGGTCTGAGACCAGGAGAACCCTCAGGAATGGTAGCATTTGTAGGGAATCTGGAATGGGGTCAATGATTGCAGGCAGGTGGGGTGCACAAAATGAAACTGATCCAACTCTGGAGTATTTATTTTTTCTCTCTCTTTTTTTTTTTTCCTCCCTCCCCAAATCTGTTTCAGCAACTGTACCAGATCCTGACAGACTTTGATATTCGGTTTTATATGTATGAGCTGCTTAAGGTGAGTGGCATTGCACTTGACAGTCCGGATGGGGAGACCAAGAACAAGAGTGGCAGTAGTGGGGTTCTTGGGGCACTGTTGCCAAGAGGTTATTTCTCTTGTGTTCACTGCAGAATCCAAGTCTCATAACCTGGGAAGGTTTGGAAAGAGATCAGGTTACCTGGCTTGTTGCTGTGAGGTATTGCAGCCAAGCTGGGGGCCTTTGGTCACCTTCAAAGAGTCTGTGATCTCTGAGGTCTGAAGTGTGTGCCTGTTGTCACCAGGTAGAGCTGTGCTTGGGTCTCCCTGTGTCTCTTGCACCATTGAGCTGCTGTGAGGAAAATCAACTCCCAGAAAAACAGCCAGAGCCAGGACAAGGCCCTTGAGGCAGGGCTGGGGAACTGTGATGCTAGGGACAGTGGAAGAGAGGGATTGGCAGCTCCAGGCTTTCTTCTGCTGCAGTATTCAAATGCAGCCCCAGAAGGTGAATTCTGCCCACTAGTTATGCCAGTTGTTACAGGTAACATCAGTATCTTCCTTTGACACCTCCCAGCCAAAGCTTTCCTTCCCTCTCTGATGAAAGGTGAGGAGTGCCCTAAATACCTCCCCTTAACTAGCCTGGCTGCACTTCCCCATGGAAATTCCCTCAAGGAGCCATGGCAGGTCTGTGGGATGTGCTGCACTGGCTCTTGGGGGGTCTCTGGCTGCAGGACAGGGGAGGCAGCAGGTCACCAAGGAGAGCTGACAGGTTTGACTGATCCCAGGGCTGTTCTGTGCTGAGCTGCTGGAGAAGCAGCTTGGCTGTGTCAGGTCCTAGCAGGCCCTTGGCATTTCTGGGCTGGCACTTTGCAGCTCCCATGCTTCTGGAAATGAGTGGGACAGGCTGGAAAAGCCCTTTGTGCTTCCTGGTGGGCTCAAAGGAGCCTTTCTTCTCTGCACTCTTGCCCACGTGTCTGCAAGGGAAGGACCTTCCTACTGGATGTTGGGAGTGAGCCTGAGGCAGCCTGGGGTTAGGATGGGAGGGATGATGAAGTTTAGACGATCCTTGAGCCTTGGCAACACAAGACACTCAGAAGAGCTTCATCCCTGGAAGCAGTTTGTGTAACCTGTTCCAGATCTCCTGGACTGGAGATCCAGGACCACTGTTGGCCGTGAGTCCTGTGGGCTGTGAAGCCACATGTCACTGCAGGGCAGTTCTCTGAGGCCTTGCTGTGATAAAAGCTTTTGCCTCCTTGCTCCTCACTGTGGCACAGGCCCAAGGACAGCATTGCTTCCCTGGCACTGATGTCTTGGATATTGAATGACTACAGGCTGTACCCTCTTTCTGTGCTGCTGGAGATGTCATAGCATCTGATAGATGTTGATGGATGGATCTCCCTCCCCTTGGAGATGAGAAAACAACATTCTCACCCCCTTGCTCAAGGGAACAGCTGCGTTGGGGGGCAAGTGGTGCAAGGTCATGGAGCTGGGGAGCTTATATGTGCTCCTGCCTACAAGCTTGAAGCAGCTTTGCTCTCCCTTGTGTGCTATCACTTGCCTTTTTAAAGTGCAGTTTATCTTAAATCAGCAGGGTAGACGTGACTTTCTAGCTTGAGTGTGTTTTGGAACACAAGTGGAAAGCATCACTGGAAGGCCATGAAACTGCATGTGTGTAGGAATCATTCCTGTTCTAGGGAAGAGAGCCTGACCTAGGAAGCACAGGGCTTCCAGGTTGGAGCACTGGGCTTGTCACCAGGTGGGACACCTCTCTGCATTGCATTTTTCAAAAACTGTGCAGGGAACACAGTTCCAGAACCTGTGACTGCAGTAGGGCACAAGGTCCATACAGTCTTGTTGCCAGCTTGTCACTTTATCATGTGCATCACAAGAGCTGAAACTGCTCATTTCATGTGCCAGGGTTATGGCACTTCCTGTGAACTCTTGCTTCTTGCTGAGAACTGTCTGTTACATTGGTGATGCTGTGCCCTTGGTTACAGCCATGTCTAATGTGTGTGTGTGTGTCTGCCAGGCCCTGGATTACTGTCACAGCATGGGAATCATGCACAGGGATGTCAAACCCCACAACGTCATGATAGACCACCAACAGAAAAAGGTACTGTGACACCAGGGCTTACAAGCAGGGTTTTCCAGGGAAGCTTTAAACTCTGCTGCCTTTGTACCCATAGCCCTGGCAGCTGCACATACCCCTCTAACCTTTCTTTACTGGCTCCCTTCCACCTGTGCCAGCACCAGATGGTCAAAATCCCACAGGGGAGCACCTCAGGGGGAGTCCATGGCTTCCTCACTGCTGGGGTGTGCAGGTTAGACCACAGGAAATGGGCAGTGCAGGGGCCTACCCCACCCCATCATGGTACTTGTATCCCATTGAGTGCTGTGTGTGCCTGCCCCAGGGACCTGCAATTTGTGTCAAGGAGCTAGTTGCTGGTCCACAGTCCCTCTCTGTCAATCAGCAGTGGCTGTACAGGCAAGGCAAGGAAGGGAATCTCTTACTGGAGTCCTTCCTTAGTAAGCAGGTTGTCTGTCCCTGCAGCTGTGGAGATGGTCTGCCTTGCAGGATGTGCTGAGCTCCTCCTACCCCATTTTCTGCTCTCAGTCCCCAGGTAAAATCAACATTGCCTTCAGCCCAGCCCTTCTAAACAGTGGGGTAAGACTTTTGCCTGTTCCCTAGTACACAAGCACCTGGTGGTGCTGGTAAGGAGCCCACCATTGCTGCTGCCCAGCAGTAACAGTGTGCCTGGACTCAGAAGGCAGTGAAGCTCTCTAAGCTGGGCTTTGCCCCACCAGCTGATTTTAGAGGAAAGGGAAAAACCTGATCAGAGAACTGCTGAGAGCATCTGCTGTCCACAGAGGGCCTCCCTCTACCCTGGGTTCCACACTTACATCAAGGGATTGAGGTCTGCCAGTGTGGCTTCACCTGCCTGGCTGATGACTCTGTGTCTCTGTTGCATGTTCAGCTGCGGCTCATAGACTGGGGTCTGGCTGAATTCTACCATCCAGCTCAGGAATACAATGTCCGTGTGGCCTCTAGGTACTTCAAAGGACCAGAGCTCCTTGTGGACTACCAAGTAAGAGTCTGTCTCCTCCTTGCTGTCCAGTGATAACACTTGTGGCTGCACTTTAGCCACCTTTGGGTTGTCTGGTTTTGCCTGTCAGGGCATTGCCTGGGTTGGAGAGAGGCTGGCTGTGAAGTGCAAAGGCTGAGGCTGCCTGTGCTGGTGGGGAACCAGGCTGTGGTGAGTGTGCCTTTTCTGACAGCTTCTCCTTTTCTCCCTCAGATGTATGACTACAGCTTAGACATGTGGAGTTTAGGCTGTATGCTGGCAAGCATGATCTTCCGAAAGGAGCCCTTCTTCCACGGCCAGGACAATTATGACCAAGTAAAGACATTGCTACCTGGCTTACTTTGTGAAAAGTTTGTCCCGAGTTCATCTCTGTGTGTATAGTGGGGAGACACTGGGGCTGGGATTACCAGGCTGGGAGGATGCTGCTACATATTTGGTTAAGCCATCTATGATTGTGCTGCCATGTGTAGGGAACTTGTTTTCTGCATATGTTGCAAAAGCAACTTTCAAGGGTGAAACTCCTGTCTGGGATGTTTCCAGAAGGAGGGCTCTTAGATTTGGGCAGCTCTGCCTTTGCAAGAGTGGTGGGCTGCCCTTCTGCTCTCTGAACATGCCTTTTGTTCCAGCTGGTTCGCATCGCAAAGGTCCTGGGCACAGATGAGCTCTATGGGTATCTCAAGAAGTACCACATAGAACTGGACCCACACTTCAATGACATCCTGGGCCAGTAAGTGGAGAAGTGAAATGCTGCCTTTTTTTCTTGTAAGCACAGAGAGGGAGATAAACTGATGTCTGTACCCTTGAGGCACTCTCAGCAAAGGCCTGCTCAATGTGGATAACAATGCTGCTTGCAGGCTTCACATCTAGCTGCTCATGCCATCTCAGGAAGTCACTGAAATGCAGGCTCTTTCCTTTTGTCTCTCCCATGATTCATGAGCCATCCTCTATTTCTTCTCTCTCCTGCTTGTTCACATCCTTAAAGTGGAGGGTGTAGACACTGCAGTTAAGTGTGGGCTGAGTGGCTCAGAGTCTTCCAGTTGAGATTTCTGAAAAGGACAAGTGGAATGGATGGAATAGTGAGGACAGCTTCTGTGAGGCTGGCTGACAAGCCAGAGCAGTTCTGGTCCCAGGGGTGTCACCCTGCCTGCCATATGCTGTTGTCTAGTCCCTGTAGACACAAGGGAATGTGCAATGTCGTGCCTTTCCTGGCACAGGAGATCCATACAATTGTATACATAAAGAAGAGGATTTTCCACCTTTGGCAGGTGTTTGCTGGGCAGTAGCTTGTGCAAGGAAGAGCTGTGGGCTGTTTATCACAGCCAGCTATACTCAGAAGTGGCTGGGGGCAGGTAGTGCAGTGCAGTGACAGCTGGTCCCTTCGCAGGCATTCCCGGAAGCGCTGGGAGAACTTCATCCACAGTGAGAACAGACACCTGGTCAGTCCTGAAGTCCTTGACCTCCTGGACAAGCTGCTGCGATATGACCATCAACAGAGGCTGACTGCCAAGGAGGCGATGGATCACCCCTATTTCTGTGAGTCTGTGGAGTTGTGGGGGCAAATTTTAGCTCCTCACTCTGCAAAAGCCTTAGCAGTTCTGTGGGTTTTGAGGGCAGTTTCTCTGGAAGGATTTGCCTGGGTGGAGCTTCCTCTTTATTAAATACTGTTTCCTTTTCCTGCCTGGTCTGTCTCCTGCAGATCCAGTGGTGAAGGAGCAGTCCCAGACCAGCTCAGAAAATGCTGTGCTCTCCAGTGGCATGACAACAGCACGATGAGGACTGGAAAACGACGGGTAATTCAAGATGTTTACAAATAAAAGCAAAACCTTCGGTCACACAGTGAAGGGAAAAGAACCAAGGACCCCCCCCCCCTCTTTCCCCTCCCCTTTATACTCGGCAGAAATCTAACCTTGGGGGGGGGTCTTAAACCTCAGTTCTCCTCTGGTGGTTGTGGTTAATGTAACTCTAACCCTGTGGTACCAAAGCCCTGGGCAAATGGTCTTGCAAGAGCTAAATATGTAGTGATATCCCCAGGGCTCCACACAACTGATTCTGGTTCACATCTCTGGATCCTTCTCTTCCTTCTCAGTCCAGCCTTCCCCACCACGCTGGTGGGGACAAATTGGTCGTTCCACCATCAGCCCTTAGCATGCCTCTTTCTGAACTTGCCTTTCTGACTTGTAGACTCTGAATTAACCAAATTCAGGCTGGGGGTCAGCAGGTGCAACTCTGTTTTGAGGTCCAAGTCTTTACTGCTCACTCTGGGCTTGAATTTGGCCCTTGAATTCCAGTTTCAATTGTGAATGCCGGGGTGGTTGGGGGGGAGGGAGGGGGAGTTCGACAAAAAACAACCCACAAACCCAGCAGCATCTCGGGATTGGTTTGGAGCATTAAAACGAAGGCACTGATCCGAGTTGCTGGGGAGAGGAGATTCCCCCCTCCAGTGTGTTTGACAAAGGCTCGCTCTGAGAAGAAACTCAATAGACCTGCTTTGGAAACTTGTGAATGTGAGGGCTGCTCTTGTGGCAGGAGAGGGGAGGGACTATCCAGACTTTCCCACCGAGCTCAGGAAAGTCAGTGTTGCAAGATTTCTTGTGATAGGTGTGCAACCACGTACCTCATGACGTGGCTCCCATGAGAATTCGTGCCAGACGCAGACTTGTGCCAGAGCACAGCTCTGGAGCGGTTCAATCCAGCACCGCAGGATGGAGGAGTGGAGAGGAGGCCGGGGAGGAGAGCACAGGGAGGGGGGAGGATCGACAAACAGCGGCGTCGGGGCGGGGCTGTGCAGCTACTGATCCAGGCCTTGGGATCCCACGCAGTGTTTTAACAAAGTCAGCCATTTGTTGAATTCTGGGGTGCCGATCCTGTTGGGGGGTGGGGGGTTCGTCTTCTGGGTTCTTTCATCAGATCCCTCGATGGCTTTATAGCCCCACAATTCACAGTTGCCTCCTCTACTTGTTCTGTGTGTAACTTCATCAAGTGGTTCTGGTGACACTCAAACCTAGACGCTGGAGATAGTGTTTTCCCACCAGCACCTAAACACAGAATTTCCTTCTGCGGCATTGTTGAAATAGTTAATTTTTTATAAGGTTGCAATGTTTCTATTTGAAACATCTGTTTACATTCCATATTCCAATAAAGTTCTATTGGCATCGACAGCAGGTCAATCCATTTGTATAATTCACTGAAACCAATAAATATCTATACGTCTGAACGTCTGCCGTCTCAAATCTATGGGATAGCCAGGTCTGAGAGCTGGAGGCCTTGTCTCCTCCAGAAGGGCAAGTTGGCTCTTCCAGCCCCTCTTGTCAGTGGTTTTTTGGGATCTCTCACTCTGTCTTTGGTTGCAGTTCAACAATATAGAATTCAGCCCTGAGAGTTTCTCTGCGGCAGATTGTCTCTGCTGCCCCGGGGCCGCAGAGGAGGTGCGAGGGTTTGGGCACAGCTCTCGTGCTCCATGGGCCTCACACAGGCACTGCCTGAGGGACAGACCTGACTGCCATTACCTGGTGGGTCAGACCAGGTCACCAATGCACGGCTGCAAATCGGGGTTCTCCACCTGTGTGTACCCCAATGCTCATCTGCTTTCAGCCTGGGTGGATGGCTTTGTCTAAAGATGTGCTGAGTAGGGAGTAGCTGTTTCCTTGCACCTGGGGACATGGGGACCGTCCTGGCTGCCTGGCCTGAGGGGCAGCAGAGTCTCTTGTGCTCCTGCGTTGTGCCAGTACCAGCAGGATTGGTTTGGGGTTTTAATACCGAGTTTTGAACTGATTTTAAATATCTATTGAATTGCTCCATTGAGAAGGGGATGTTTCTCATGGCCTGTCCAGGTTGCTATGGGAAAAGCTTGTCTGTTTTCCAGCTCTTGTGTGTTGGCATTCCCAGCTTCTGAAGGGGCAAGGCAGAAGAGGTGGGGAGAAGAAAAATGGGTTGAGTGGGGGAACTTTGATAGGTGCACACTGTTGACCAGTGTGTATGAGTGCTGCATATAAATGCTTGACAGCGTCTGAACCTGATGGTGAAAATTTCAAGGTGGTGCTTGGGGAAGTATCTGTTCTGTAAACCTGAGTCAGAAGTTCTTTCCTGATACCCTTAAGGAAAGGAAGAGACTGAAATGGCTTTCCCTGGTTGCAGTAAGCAGAGAGGCTGGAACAACCTGCCCCTTATCTCCCCACATCCCTACTCCAGCTCTAGGGTAGGATGAGCAGTGGCAGATTCATCCTGGAGAGAAACAGCAGCTGAGCAAGAGTAGTCTAGGAGTGAGAAGGATGTGGAATCTCCTGATCCCAGGGCAGTGGGGATGTTTGACTGCAGCTTGCACCAGTTTATCTCTGCAACCAGTGGCTCTTCCAGCACTTAAAACAGGAACTCCTTCTCTCCTGACCTTAGCAAAGCATTCTTCTGGCTGTAGAGAGAGCCAGGAGCTGGGGAAGACTGCTTTGTCCCTAGGAAGTTAAGAGGACTGGGGAACATGCATCTTCATCTGCTTTCTCCTGGAGAAAGTTATTAGAGCCCTCATTATTAGTTCCTAGCCTTTAAGCCGGCCTGGCTCCAGCTTTCTAGCCCAGAGATAGAGCATAGGCTTGGCTGAGTGCCTTGTAAGAGGAACAGTTCAAAACTGAGCCCCAGCAGCCACTGAGGGATGCAATAGGAAATGGATGCAGTAAGCAGTTTTGCCAGTTTGTCTGTTGGAAGTGTGCTGGGCATGATGGCAGCTTTCAGTGGAATTACGGGAGGTGTTTGTGGTAGTGGAGGGAAACTCAAAACAGTAAGTCGTGGGAAAGAAAATCCAAACTTGTGTCTGGCTGCCCGTGACAGTTCTGCTTTGCTGGACTGCATCTCTCTCTTGCCTTGCTCAGGCCTGCCTTCCTTTCTCACCCCTTCCAAAGCAGGCAGAGCTTCCCCTGCTGTTCCCACCTCCAGAGGGCCATGGAGGGTGAGCCAGGGCCTGGCTGGGGCGGGGTGGCAGCTGTGGGGCAGCGCGCCCAGCCACGGCCTCATCACGGCGCTGGAGGAGCTCCGCGTTGAGCCGGCAGCGCCCCGCGACGCTCACTTCCCTCCTCCCGTCTCTCCTCAGGTCCGATGCTGTTGCTCCCAATTTTCCATAAGCAGAATGAGAACCAAATCAAACGTCTCATCGGCGCGGTAGAGCGACAGCGGGCGGACTGCGCGGCGCGGGCAGGGCTCAGAGCGGGGCGCACGCCTGGCTGGACGGCACTCGCCTCGCTATGACCGCAGCCCTTCCCTCCGAGTGTTAAAGGTTCTTCTGCCTCTGTTTCCTTGTTGAGCTCTTCCAGACCCAGAAAGCGTGGAAATGTGAAGGGTGTGCAAAGCAGTTGTTGGTTAGTCGTTCCTTCCTCTGTTCCGGCTGTCCCCCCCCAACCTCTGATGGACCGTGGTTAGCCAGCTTGTGCCTGTCTCTACCAGGACATGGGGGTTGCAGGGGATGTAGTATCGTGATGGACAGTTCTATACTATAATTAAAAGAATTCTATATTGTTGAATAAAAGTTTTAAAAGAAGCATGCAAGGAGGAGTATTCAGTGGGGAGCTGGAAAGTGCTGGCAGAGTGAGCTGTTCCCTGTGCCTGGCTAGGAGAGGCTGGGTGAGGAGTGCAAGAGAAAATCATACAAGATCAGTGTGGACAGTCAAAGGAGCCACTTGCCACCTTTGGAGGCATTTCTTTCCCTTCTTAGGCCCCCACACTCTTCTGAAGGTGCCTGCCTGGGTGGTGGCCTGAGTGCTAATGCTGGCAGCTGCTTCTTCCACCGTTCAGGGGCTTGGGCATGGCTCTGTCTCTGAACCACCAGGGCTCCCATCTCTTCCTCTTTCTTGGGCTCAGGCTCCCTCCTCCTCCCCAGCACCATGACTGCAAAGCCATGAGCCTGGAGGTCCTGCCCAGGGGCAGCTGCATTGCAGGAGTTCCTCTCAGATGTGATCCTTCACTGGCAGTGCTCAGAAGAGTCCGCAGCTGGACTCTGTATGTAGGTGGTCATTTCTCTTTTGTTGTCCCATTCTTTCATTGCCCATATGTTTTTCTCCATACAGTTTCCCCCTGTACTGAAGCTGCCTGGGGGAAAGGGTACATCTGAGACAAGGCTCTTGCCTGCGAAAAGAGAGACCTGTTGCTGGTTCCCAGTGAGGGGAGCTCAGCTGTGGGCTCCTGCCAGCACTGCTCAGCACTGCTCTCACCCAGCTCTGGGCACTGGCCAAAGTGGAATTGCAGGGGTGAGTCCTTGCACAAGGCCTGTTACGGGTACAGATGTGGGAACACACAGTCCTGGTGTGTCACACATGGAGATTTGCTGTGGGCCCAGATGTGGACATGGGCATCAGGTAAGTTTAACCTACAGGTGCTGTAAGGCAGAGTCCATTGCCAAGGAACAGTTTAATGGCAGCTCTGTTGTATTCAGGACTCTGCTGACCTCTGGCATCTATGTCCATCAAGACTGTTTCTGGTGGGCGTAGCTGTGGCCAGCAGTGAGAGCAGGGAAGAGCCCATGGCAGAGCCCCCCTGAGGCCCACACTGGGCAGAAGCAGCACTGTGAGCATGCACTGAGCTGAGGTCCCTGCAGCACAGTGGCACATCCAAGCACTGTTGCTGCTTGGATCTATCCATCTCCTGATGCTGTTGGATCATGTTCCCCATTGCCACCTGCTGCCATATCCTCTCCAAGTCCACAGCTTGTCTCCAGAGAACGCGCTCAGTGACTCCTTTAACTGTTGTTTGTCAGAAATAAACTCTTCTTTGTCTATCCTTCTTTGTCTTCAGTTCATCTGGAGTCAAAAAGGTTTCACTCATTCTGGCCCCTTGCTCCATCCATTGCACAAGTGTCCCTCCAAGGCAGTGTGTCCTCCCTCCTTGATTTTCTCTGCCAACTTGCTCCAGTACATTCTGATACTGCCTCCTTCTGCACCCACTGATGTTTACACCCTTTTTCTTCTGATCCTTTGCTCAGCATCAGCCCAGCTTCCTTCTCTTCCTCCTTCTGCACTGCTCAGAGTTCAGTCAGTGTGAAGTCCAAAGCCTTCAGGTTGCCTCAGCACCCAAAGCCACTTTTGGGCCTTGCCTCCCCTTTGCATGTGGTGGTTATGGATCTCCTGTCCAACTGTCTTATTGGTTTTCCCATTACAGCTGCCCTTCATCCAGTGCTGCTCCTGTAGGAAAACCCAGGCTGGAAGAGTCAGCTGGAGTCACCTGGACAAATCCCAGGATCTCACACTCCTTGCAGGAGTCATTACTTTTTTCTTGGTTTTGCTTGTAGTGAAGGCTTTTTGCTCACAAAAGAAACTGATTGCATCTGGTGCTGTTTTTATTGGTCAAAGTGCTGTCCTTGGAACTGGCCCAGCCCTGGACATCTGCTCTCCAGCCTCAGTCAAGAGGGCAATGGCCTGGCTTAGGATTTCCCAGGCCATGAACCTGGACCATGTGCTCCAAGGCAAGCACAGACTTGGTGACACTGGAGAGACCTGCTACATTTTGGTCTCGTAACTGCATCCAGCAATGTGACACTTCAGAGGAGCAACGTTCCAGAAGCTTCCTGAAAATCTCATTCCTCTGAAGGCATCGGATTGCTGAGAATTCTGAAGGGAAGGAAATGCTTTAGTGGGCAGTTATTTCTGGATCAGGCACTCTCTGCGTCCTTTTTGGACCAGATTATTTTCTTAGGATGGGCCTTTTCCTCCATCTGCTCCCCCAAATTCAATCCCTGTACACCCTGGGAATTGGAAGCAGGGGTGAGGTAACATGCCAAGATCTTCCTACTGATCTTCCAGGTGGATAACATCAGTCTGTGAACCCCTGAAATACATCTCTCAGACATCTTCCCAAACGCCAGCCTCAATTATTAATATTGAGGTGATATTAACAGGGCTCTCTGTCTCTGGCCTCTCCTCTAGCCCACACATGCCCAGGGAAGGAGGAAGAGCAACAGGTACTACACTTTGTTAAAATTAATTGAGAAATAGGCAAAATTTGAAACCACAGCCTATTTCTGTGTGCATCAAAACATGACATTAAAGTGGTAAGTGGAGAGTGTGTGAAGGAGCCGGCTGTTCAGGAATGGCAGCTGAATATTTGTCCCAGTTGTCTCCTACCATCTGATTAAGGGAACAAGTTATTTCATCGTGCCATATAAAGTGTACTCTAACCCACTGACTAAATATAGCTGATCATTTCTAACTAATGCCTTGCTTTTTGTGTGCTCTACTTGTTTGTGCAAGGAATTGTGAAGGAAAGAGAAAGTGCTGCTAACCCAGCTGCTGTGAGGGAGTGTTTGTAGCTGATGGGAGAGACAAGCACACTTAGCAGACAACATTGTAAGGACTTGGATGGGGCATTAGTTAGCAACGGAGGCCTGGAGTTAACTGAGAAACCATGAAGCTGGTGCAGAATGGTAATTTTTATGCTGTTTAGTGTCTGTGCATTGAAAATAGAGGATGTAAACAGATGTTATTACAGCCAGAAGAAACATGTCAGTTTAGAAATGGAATTTCTAGCCCAAGCTGCTTCTGTTAAGCCTCTTCAGCTGTGCCAAGGTTTTGTCTCTACTCAAAGACATTCTGACACCCAGAATGCCATACATCAAACCCCCAATATTGCCAGGGTTCTGTATGTTATCCCTGCCTGGATCAGAGCAGCAAGAAGACGCAGGAGGTTCCTAGGGCACCCAGGAATGAGTGGAGCTAAAGGAAGCAACGAGGGGGAGCAAACACCATTCAAAACCAGCACAGGCAGACCCTTGGGGCAACGAGCCCAGGCTGAGAAACACTCCACGGGCAAAAAGCATCCTTGGGAAAAGCAAACCACGGCGTCCCTTTTGGACTGAGAGTCATGAATTGCAGGGGGAGAACTGAAATGTTTTAGAGGCGTCCCTGCCTACAGCGCAGGCGCTCAGGGAACGTGACACCAACCACGGGGGACCGGGCACAGTTCAGAGCGGGCTCGGCTCCAGCAGCTCCGCGGAGCGAGGCCGGGCAGAGGCCGCGGTTGCCGTGGCAGCGCTCCCACAACACCGTCACCGGGAAGTGCATCCGGGGCCGCCCAAAGTAGTTCCTCGGTGACGGCGGCGGCGCGGGGCGGCGCGGAGGGATCCGCCGTGTCCTGGCAGAGCGGCGGCCGCGGCCCGGCCCGGCCCGCCCGGCCCCGGCATGTTCAAGAACACCTTCCAGAGCGGCTTCCTCTCGGTGCTCTACAGCATCGGCAGCAAACCGCTACAGATCTGGGACAAGAAGGTGAGGCGGCGGGCTTGGGCAGCGGAACGGCCCGGGGAGCGGCGTGGCCGCTCGGCTCAGTCTCCCGGGGCAGGCCCGGGGCCGCCGACAACTCCCGGAGCGCTCCGGGCACCGGTGGGGCCGCTCTCCGGGCGCCGGTGGGGCCGCTCCCCGGGCGCCGGTGGGGCCGCTCTCCGGGCGCCGGTGGGGCCGCTCTCCCGGCACCGGTGGGGCCGCTCTCCCGGCACCGGTGGGGCCGCTCTCCCGGCACCGGTGGGGCCGCTCTCCGGCCGGGGCCGGAGCTGCAGCGGCCGAGTTACCGGGACCCCCGGGATACCGGCATCTCTCGGGTACTGGTTACCGGGACGCCCCCGGGGCCGGTGTACCGGGCCCCTCGGGGTGTTTCTGAGGGGAATGTGTAATTATGAGTATTTAATGCCCTTGCTGGGCAGGAGAGCCCGCCCGGCGTCAGAAGCGGCAGCGCTGTGGGAAAGCTGCAGAAGTGTCCAGCACTGGCCATAGGCAGAGGGACCCCAAGGCCCCGTGGCCACTGCGGGGGCTGAGGTGGGGGTCTCCTCCGTGTGTGACACACCTTTCAAACAGGCTTGCCAAAGGCATGCAAAAGTGAGCTGTGTGGCGGCTTGTAGGGTGTAGGCGAAGTTGTGGATGTCTCATCACTCTGTTTCTCTCTCTTGACAGTTTTTAGAGGGTTCTGCTCAAGGCCCCGTTCTTTCTCCGGGCTGTCTTGCATCAAGGAGCCCTCCGCGGGATGTTTAGAGATGTTGAGCTGTGCTGCTTCCCCAGTTCACAAACCATCCATGGTTTAGTGATTCTGCAAAATACTTGTTACAGCCTCTGAGACCAAGGCTACAACCTGTATTTGGTTGCTTATGCATGAGCCTTAGCTGAATTTTTTTGTGGTTTCAGCAGGAGTAAAAGCCTTCAAGGCAGTTCAGACAGCAGTGATGTTTGACCTGAGTGGGCTTGTGTGAGCATTTACAAGTTGTGAGGTGGAGGACAAGGAAGCACAGAGCCATCCTGTTTCCCATCAGTGAGGTACCCATGTAGCTCTGTGAAGAACTGGGACACCTCACACTGCCTGTGTGTGTGTCTGTGTTTTGCACAAATACTGGTGACTTCAAAAAAGGATCAACAGTTTACTTGGATGGTGCAAGGACGGGATGCATTAAAGATTCTTAGACAAAGGGATGTAGAGTGCTGCCAGACTGGATAAGCTATAAGGAGGTTAGGCTGACCCTGCTTGGAGGTGGAGGTTGGACTGGAGACCTCTGGAGGCACGTTCCCACGTGAATTGTCCCGTACAGGGTGATACTGTTAATGATTGTGTGGCCCATGAGTGGCCAGCAGGAGCTCTGCTTGCAGGGTAAATGTCAGCAGTGGTCCTTTCAGTTGCAATAAGTTCTCTTGCATGAAGTATGCTCAGCGTGGGTGTGCTTATTGTGAGGATTGCCCTGCTCTCTTCAGCGGTGCATGAAATGCCCTTGTAATTTTGGTGAAAACTGGAAACACTGTTTGACATTCTTCTGTGTCCTAGGTGCATGCCTGAGATTACTGGGTTCACAGCTCTCCTAATGTAGACTTTCATATCTTTGCAAAAAGAACCAGCAGGCTGTGATTTCTACTTTTTTTAGATTTTAGGAAATATCTCAAGCTTTTGTAACATGGGGAAAGCCCATATATATTTTAGCCTTAGTAGGATGTGCAGTGCTTGTGCTGGTGGAGAGAGTGTGTGTTTGTGCAAGAGCGTTCCTGAGTGTGTGAGTGTCCAGCCCTTCCCCAGAGGCAGTCAGGCATGCCCAGCAGTACAGACCAAGTGCCCTTGGTGACTGTTGGCTGGCTGTTGACTCTTGCTCTTTTATGTGTGTTTATTTGGGCCTCTGACATGGGGCTTGAGTCCCTTGTGTTCACTGCAGCGTATTTTGATAGATGGAAGTCTTGCACTCGATGTACGTGCAGCATGCTGGGCTGTAAACTCTTGCTGGCACTCTGGGGCAGTGATCAAAGCCTTGGAAACAGCAAGGTCCAGGAGAGTAGAAGCAAAGTGAATGTAGATGGGTCCTCCTGGAGTCTTTTTCATGCTTTTAATGGAGCTGCATGTGCCTCTCTTTTCCCTCTCAAGTAACGTCTCTACTGTCTGCCCCACTTTTGTTCCAGGTGCGCAATGGCCACATCAAGCGAATCACGGACAATGACATTCAGTCACTGGTGCTGGAGATTGAAGGAACAAATGTCAGGTAGGAGAAGCCTCTTGTGCTGTTCTGGGAGAACAGGACTCTGCCCTGAAGCAGAGTGAAAGATGTCAGTGCCCAGCAGACATCATCTTCAAACTACAGCAAGGTCTTTGTCAATAAATTGAAGAATCTGGGTCATATCACTGATACTCCTCTGTGACCATGTGCTGTGCCTTTCTCTGGATGTGCTTGTAGAGCTCTCACATCTTCAATGATGCTAAGGGATAAAAAATAAAATACCATTATTTTTCCATCACTTGGAGGAAAAAAAAGCAGTGTTTAATACCCAGCCTCAGTCAGCACTGCCAGTTACTGAAAAAGCAGCACTGTCTGCTGTCTCTTCTATTGTCTTGGGACTGTTTTCCTCACGTGACAGCTGCTCTCCCTACAGCAGGAAGATCAAGGGGAGATTTATGAGGGGAGTTGCTTATGGAACTTCTCTTAGCAACCTCGTCTCCATCACCCCGGGAGACAGACGCCAGCTCCATGAGCGGGCTCAGAGTCTCCAAGGCTTCTCCAGGGGTGACTCAGAGCAGGGCGCTCCTTATAAGGGAGTGGAGACTCCTCTCTTGCAGACAGACTGAGCCAATGCTTCTCTTCCTCCAAGAATTGTTGATACAGAACTTGCCAGGCATGATGTATACTTCTAGGGCTCATGACCTCTGTTTTCCCAGCCATATAGAACACACAGGGCCTCTGCTGTGATCTGGAGCAGTTCAGTCAAGGGTAGGAAGAGGTTTTGTTAAGAAACAGCGTTGACATGGCCTTGAAATTGGGGAGGTGAAGCTGTCCAGGAAGGTGTTTCATGCCCTGGGTGAGAAAAATGCAATTTGAGATGCGTTCTTTTTGCCTTTTACTTTTTTATGCCTGCAGCTACCTCTGAAACTCTTCCTCCTGTTACAAGAAGCCCTGGTTGTTGCTGAGATCTTATGAACACAGTTATCCATTTCTGCCTGTCCTCCAAGGCTGCATTGGGCCAAGGGAGAGCCTTGGGTTACCTCGGGCTGTGCACTTTGTGCTGTGTGAGATCCTAAAGTGTTTTTCTCTCACCTCTCAGTACCACGTACATCACGTGCCCTGCTGACCCAAAGAAGACCCTGGGCATCAAACTACCTTTCCTAGTGATGATCATCAAGAACCTGAAAAAATACTTCACTTTTGAAGTGCAGGTGAGGAGTGTGCAGTGGGGAGGCCCCTCCAGGGACCACTGAGGAAGGCGCCAGAGAGCCTGCAGTCTTGTGTTGGAACTTGTCCCAGGCAGTGAGTGATCCCCAAAACAGTTTTGCTTTCTTGGCCATGTGGTGTGTCAGATCTTCTGGTATGGGGGCATCAGTCAGCTCACAAACACACGTTGTTGCTGTTCCTGAAAACGGGTCTGTTTCCTGCGTTAAAATTCCTTCTGCTGTGGCACGGAGGGGTGGGAGTAGAGAGCCCTCTCGGGGACGGGTGGCGCTGTGCTGGGGATGGGGGCCTGGCTCCTGGCTGAGCAGCCTGCCTTCCCTGCCCAGGTGCTGGATGATAAGAACGTGCGACGGCGCTTCCGGGCGAGCAACTACCAGAGCACGACGCGGGTGAAGCCCTTCATCTGCACCATGCCCATGCGGCTGGACGACGGCTGGAACCAGATCCAGTTCAACCTCTCTGACTTCACGCGCCGCGCCTACGGCACCAACTACATCGAGACCCTGAGAGTGCAGGTGAGCAGCAGCGTGGCCTGCCCTGGGAAAGCAGCGGCTGGTGCTGTTCCTGCTGGCTGGGACAGCTGGATGGAGTCTGGCTTTAGCCCTGCGGGCTTCCCTTGCCAGCCCCGCTCTTTGCAGAGCGCTGTGGAACTCCTGTTGGGTTCCCCGTTACCAAAGGCCTGACTGAGGCCTCACTTTGCTTGACTAGACTGGGATGAAGGAGCCCATTTCCCTCTTGTTTCTGTGGCTGGCTCTTGGTTGGGCTGAGAGTTGCAGCTCCCTGTGTCATGCCATGAAAGTGGAGGTCTGCTGGGAATTAGCTGTGTGTTGCCTTACTGTCCAGTGATTGGCTGAATGGGAGCCTGGATGGGAAAGATCCATGGTGTACAGAGCATTCATACCCCTGGTCAAGCTCGTTTCCTAGTGGTAGTAGAGTGACCCTGCTTTCACTGAGTCCCTTGTAACAAAGCTGATGCAGTGTTTGTTCCTGCTGAGGACATGGAGCTTGTTCCTTATGCTAGGGAGTCATGTTCACAGTGTCCAGTGGTACGTGTTCTTTTGAGGAATGCCTGTGTGTGGAGCGTGCCTGTTCCTTAGTATGAGGGGAGTGCTGCAGTTCCTTGCAGGATTGCCCTGAGGTGCAGGCAGTAAGCTGAGAGTTGTAAGCAGTAAACTGAGAGTTGCCTTCTCATATACTCACGAGGGGGACCAGAGCAACCCCTTTGCTGCCAGCTGATAGCAGAGGCAGCACAGATGGGACTGGCTCATTCCTGACCTCAGGAAGGCCCTGAAGTGGGCGTGTTAAAAATGCAGCAGGCTGAGGCTGTGGGTGTTCTGGCAAATTCTGATACCAGCAAAGCAGAGGTGGGTTAACAGCAGAGAATCCCCATTAGCAACTAAGACAGGTCTCTGCTGGCACAGATGCCAGAGCTTGGACAAATCTTTTGAGCAAGTGTTTGTCCCTGGAGAGAGCATCTAATGCAAAGCAGAGGGCACAGACCAACATTTCTCTGATGCCCTATCAGATTCAAAAAAGCAAGACAGTGAGGTAGATTTCCAGCTCTTGAGCCTGAGAATCCATATTGCAGCATGACACCAAATCTGGATGTGGAAAGAGCCTGTGGAAGATGGACTGAGTCTTTGTTTTCTCTCAGATCCACGCCAACTGCCGTATCCGACGGGTGTATTTCTCTGACCGGCTGTACTCAGAGGATGAGCTCCCAGCCGAGTTCAAGCTCTATCTGCCTGTCCAGAACAAGGCCAAGGTGAGCTAGATGTGGGGAGGAGGGTGGGAGAGCAGTGAGCCAAACTGCCATTCCTCTGCCTCCTCCTGCTGCCTTTGCAACCCGGAGTTTCTTCTGGCAGCAGAGCTCTTGCAAGCTTTGGCCACCAGCCAGGGAGCACCCTCTCTGTTGCCAGGGTGAGCAGTCTGTCTGGGGTGCCTTGTTGTGTAGCTTTCCTGCCAAAACACAATTGTCATTCCCATCTAGGAGCAGGGTGAGCTGTTCAGCTGCTTCCCATGTCCTCCCTGGTTATGTTGAAGGACTCTGGGCAGTTGCAGCCTCCCAGCATTTCTCTAAAGCTTTCATCCATGACTCAGCTCAGCAACTCTGCTCTTCAGAGCAGCTGCAGCTCCACATTTGTCTTCCAGGAGAGATGCTGTTTCTGTCCCTCTAGCCCAAAATGAGTCTCCTCTGATCTTTTCCCCACCCAGTGCAGACAGTGGTGGTATGAGGGGGGAAGGAATGGCTGCCCTCAGGAGGAGATGCCAAGCTCTGCTCCTGCAGTGATGGGAGAGGAGTGAACATGCTGGCATATTGAGAGATCTTGAGCAACATGCAGCAATTTTGAGGCTTGTGAGGAAGCACCTTCTTTGCCAGGGCCAGCCTGTCCCAATGCAGACACTTCTTTTAGCAAAGAAGATTCCTGGGCAAAGTTTCAAGCTGCTGAGGGAGAACGTTGCGGGCTGATCATAGTGGTGACACCTCTGGGGAACCTGTCACTGCCTCTGGGCTGTAGCAGCCTCACAGAGGTGTTGGGGAGTGCTTGGAGCCCTCCCAGTACTGTTGTCTTGTGCTGCCAAGTCTTGTAAGTGTCTCCTTTCTTCTCCCTGCTCTGTCCAGCAATAACACCACGTTGGGAAGAGATGTTGGCGTGTACAGAGTCAGAGTTTTCCTGGCTGTTCCTAAAGTGCTGAGCCTAAACTGTGCAGGTGGCCTGGTACCCAGTCTTGTCTCGCTCAAAGTGGCCGCTGTGCCTCCAAAGAAGGGATTCAGCAGGAATTGTGGAGTTAAGTGTATCCTCTTGAAGTTAGCAATTTTTTTTTTTTATTTCCTTGTTTTCCATCTCTTATATATGCTCTAAATATGGATGTAATACTTGTTCTTGGAAAGTTATTAAACATTTGGCTCTGTAAATCTGCTTCTGTCTTCTTCCTCTTTGACGGGTCCTTAACTTTCACTTTTTAGTGCTTCAGAAAATGCCAGAGAATTTCTTTAAGAACTCAGATGCTAGAATTTGCCTCTGAACTTGACTTTGATCAGCACCCTCACTGTTTAAGGGATAGCACAGATGAGAACAGCAGCAGTCTGGTGAGAGGAAAATTAGTGAGGTTTCTACAGAGAAGACAGAAACTGTCTCCAATCCATGAAGTTTGTAGTACTATGACAAAAACTCATGCTGTTCATGAAAGTGGGTTTTTCATACCCTTTTTCCTTGAAGCCATTTTCCCCAGCGGTGACAAATGAGGCTTACCTGCCTGTTAGGGCACAGTTTTGTTTGCCATGTAGTTACCAACCCACTCCAGCTCTCAACCAAGCCTTTAGCAGCAGGAGGCACACAATAGCCTTCCAGCTGCCAAATTGTCCCTTTCCCCAGGGATCAAAGGGGAGGTTCAGCAAAGCAGCATAACAGGAGGAGAAGGCTTTTCCTGTGCTGGAGCTGCCCTTCCCTGCCTCAAACCAATCTGCCTTTGTTGTAGAAAGCATTGCAAAGGGGAGGCCAGAGACTCCAGCAGTAATGGGGTGTGTCTGGGAGTAGATGATGCTTTTCCTGCCTGGGGCCAAGCCCCACATCAGTACTCTGGAGGGCAGGTACCAAAGGCTGGGACTGATCCTTCCCTGGGCTGTGCAGTGAATGGGGAAGACTTCACTTCTGTTACTGCTCTGTAGCTGCTCTCTCCCAGGAGGAGGAGAGCCTGCTGGGGGACATCTGCCTTTAGATTCTGGGTTTAATCCTGACCACTGAAATCCCACCTGGTTTAAACGTTTGGCATGTCTGTGCACCCTCTCTGCACCTCTGTGGCAAAGCTCTCTGGACACCTGTGATGGAGCTGCCTCACCTGCACCTTTAGAGCTCCTGGGCATTGAACTAGAGGTGCTGGGCATTAAACTGGGGTGGGTCTGGATTGCACCTGCAGGAGGCTTTCTGGAGAAGACCTTTGCAATTCTACCAACTGAACAGCTTGGTAGCTCTAAAGAGCCCATCCAAGGAAGCCCACATGAGAAATCACCATCCATCTTGCATTGACATATGTCAAGGTTTGGCTGGGCTCAATCTGTTAAGTGGAATTGCACTGGATCATGTGCCAAGGGTTGGCCTTAATGAAGTCCATGGCGAGGCCTTCTCCTTGTTTGCAAAGCTTGCCAGAGCTGGGGGAGCTGCTGAGTGGATCCATCAGACCCCACCAGAGTACAATGTGCATCCTTTCCCGCAAGCCCTTGCTCAACACCATGTGTTTTTGGCAGTCTTTGGCAGCTGAACACTCAGCAGGAGCTGCTGCTGCCTTTCCCTGCCCTGCTGGGGCCTGTGCAGGAACTGCCTCCTGTCCTGGGGAGCTGAGCTCACCCTAAGTGACCGGCCCTAACGCATTACGAGGGGCCGGGCTCCCCTGGGCCTCTGCAGAGATCAGATGGGCCCTGCTGCCAATTCCTGCCCGACTCTAGGAGCTGTGCCAGCGGATTTGCTGGAATAAACTCCCAGCCACAGTCCCTTACATCCATATGGACCTTCTGTGTATTTTTAAATACGAAACAAAATACTGAATCTTCCTGTTTACTTACTGCACGAAGTGGAGCATCATGAGATACTGGCTCTTTCCTTTAGGGCCAGATGCTTGGTGATTTACACAGTGTTCTTCCAAAATCTCCTAATCCCTCTCTCCTCTCAGAACTTCAGCCATCTCACTGAAGGTGAGTGAAGGTGGATGCTCTCCCTGTGGGAAAAGATGCTGCTGGTAGATGGGTCAGAATGTCAGAGGAATCCTGTCCACAGCCCTTTCCTAAATGTGCCCAAGCAAAACTCCTGTGGTGGAGCACCCAGTTTCTTACTCCTTTGGTTATGGCTTTTGATGGGCTGGGATGCAGCATGCTCCTAACATGGAAAGAGTGGAGGAATGCAGGAAGGAAGTGGGGGCAGAGATGGGAGTCATGGATGGTTACTGCCTGCCTGCTCCCAGGGCAGCCCCAGCTGGGTATGAGGGCTGGGCAGAGGGGAGTCCTGGTTCAGTGCAGGCAGCCTGTGGAGAAAAGATCTTAAATATCTCATTCACCTTTCTGTGGGTGGCCTGCTCCTTCCTTCCTGCCTAAGTCCTTGTTACCCATCATGTCTAGTGGGAGAGACAAGAATCTTTGTGGGGAGCCCTGGTTACAACCCGGGGCAGAGCAGGGCCCACCCAAAGATCAGTTTTCCTTCTCTGCACCAGCTTTTCACCTGTGTCTTCTATTGGCTGGGGCAAGGTTCTGCACTTGGACACTTTGATCAGGACCTCAGTGCTGGGAGCTGCTTTCTACATGAAAGGCAAAACTTGCCTTTGAAAGCTTGGGTGCTGAAATACAGTGAGTGCACAGGCTGCAGCTCCTTGCAGCAAGGGACCTCCCCTGGGCTGGGCCAGCAGCAGCAGGCTTGGGCTAGAGCAGCTGGCAGTCACTGTGGTGCGAGCCAAGGCTGGGACATCCCAAGGCTCCAGTGGCTCTGCCTGGGCAGGTGGCAGCTGCTGGCAGCAAGCAGGCAATGGGGTTTTCCTGGAAAGCTTTCTCTGCTTGCTCTGCTGCTGGGGCAGAAGAATCCTGTGTGAGTGTCCAGCTCAGCAGGGCACTGGTACAAGCTTCTGTCCCTGCCTGTGTTTATCCCCTTTGCACTTTGTCACCTTTCTATCAAGTGGGTCCTGACAAAGAAGCACAGAGCTGTGATCATAGAGGGATAAATAGGAATCAAAAAAACCTGGGCCAAACTCTGCTTCTTGTCTATTCTACATCTCCCTGGATGTCTTGGACCACATGTTGTCATCTTTATAGAGGGATTACACCTCCAGGGCAATGTTAATCCTTTGCAGCTGTTGTCTAATGTGGGGCAGGCAGTGCTGGAAGCAAGGGAAATATTTATTTTGAGTTTTACCACTGGCCACCGCCCAGGAAAACCAAGTGACGGTACTGGGACTTTGGCCACTTTGCATGCAGGGAGAGCTGATGTTCCTGCCCTGCTGGTGCCTGCAGGAGAGGGGTGAAAGCTTCTTCCCCAGGCAGGCTGCAAAATAGGATCACCCAAACACAATTTGTTTTAAAGGAGCAGTTGTGCACCCTGAGAGCTGACCTGGGATGCAGTGGGGAAAGCCTCAGAGCCCCTAGAGGTGAGAAGATGATGGATGCCAAGTTGTGCTGAAGCAGACCTGCAGCCCATCTGCTTCACCATCGCCTCATGCGTTGCCCTTGCAACCCCAGAAATGACATTCTGTGAGATGAGGGGTCCCAGCACCCCCGGGAGCAGCCTGGGGGCTGCCCAGGGGGTGCAAGGGGAGGAGAGGGGCGTGAGCCACACACGTGCCCAGCTCAGTGCATCCCACCCGCAGCGGGGCTGTGCTGGCACCGACCCCTCCCCGGGCAGCACCCGGGGCCTCCGCCCTGCCTGCAGCGAGCACACGCAGCAGGTTCAGCCCCTCCCCGGGCCCCGCGGCCCTTCCCTCCATCCCCACCATTGTTTCCTCCGACCTTGAGCCGGCCGCTCGCTCCTTGCTGTATCCCGGCCCCAGTTCTTCCTCTGCACTGAGCCCGGCTTCCTCTGTGCTTTCCGGGTCCTTTCCTCAGTGCTGAACAGGGGATGGTGCCCTGGCTTGCAGAGGAAGAGCAGGATTCTCCTGAGATGGTGATAATCAGGCAGAGAGCCCCTGCCAGCCCTGGTCACCCCCTCACGCACACCCCAGCAGCCACCCCAGCACAGCAGGGCCTGGAGGACGCTGAGCTCCCAGGGTCTTTTCCAGATCTGGCTGCTCCAGGCTATTTTTGGGAAGCAGGGAGCTGCCTGGCAGGAGTGGATCCTGGCAGGGCCAGGCTCCGCCAGACTCACAGTCCCCATGCTCCCAACAGCCCTGTCCCTTAGAGCAGGTGCCTGCCTGCCCCTCCTGGGCTCTCACTCCCACGGGTGGCCAGAGGGGAGCTGACCCCACTGTGGCTGTGCAGGGCAGTGCAGGAGCCTCCGGCAGAGCCTGGGCGCTGCTGAAACGCTGGGCTTTGTCTCCAGCGGGTCCCTCACTGCTGTCCATGAGCGATTCCAGATGGCCCTGGGCTCCTGGCACCAGCTCTGCTGCAGCATCCGGGGAAAAGCGGGAGGGGGTGGGAAGCGGTGTCCCAGCTCACCAAGTGTGGCGGCCTGGCCCTCTGCTCCCAGCATCCTAATTCCTGCTGAGGAATTGTTCCCAGCTCCTGTCCCACCCTGAATCAGCAAGGAGGCCCCTCCCCTGCCATGGAAGGGTTACCGTGGGCAGCTGGCCCTGGGCATCCTTGTCCAGCTCTGGCTTTCCCTGGCAGCCAGGCATCTTCCCAGGTACCAGGCTTTGGGGTCCCAGCCCTGCATCCCATCGAGCCCTCTGTACCCCCAGGAGAGAAGGGAAACACTGCTGCCGTGGGAAATACATCTGTTGTGGGAAATGCATCTGCCACGGGAAGTGCATCCAGTGTGGGAAATGCATCTGCCGTGGGAAATGCATCTGTGCTGGGCTCTGGAGCAGTCTCTGCGGGGGTGGGGAGAGCGAATCCCGCCCGTGCTTTCCTCCTGCCTTGCCTTTTGGCCAGGTTCATGGATTTTGGCAGCTCCTGGTGCCTGTCTGGCCCCAGTTCAGGACAGGCTGGAGTGTCGGGCTGCCCCATGGCAGGGCTCGGGACTCAGCAGAGCTGTGGGTCCTCCCTCAGCTCTGGGGAAGACCCATACAAGCACAAATCTGAACAAAAAGGTCAAAACCGAACTGAAAGAAGTTAAGAGCCAAGGAATGTGACCCAGCAAGGCTTGGCTGATGGAATATAACAGCCCTGAGCCACTTGGAGACCTTTTTCCACCCACTCCCCCCAATTCCTCAGGGGTTTTCTGTTCCTGATTTTGACTTCTCGCTTGGCTGCAGTGATGTGCTGAGTCTGAGCCAAACGTGTTTTCCAGGGAATCGGCTCATGGCTGGAAATCACTGCCCAGTGTGGGCAGGGATGGAGGCTGGAGCAGGGGATGATGGGTGACTCAGGCCACAGGGTTCCCCCCCAGCACCAGGAAAGTGGGGCGAGAGCCAGCATCAGTCCTTCCCTTTTACAGTAATTAGTGTCTGACGAGTGGCTGGGCAGCTCAGGGTAATTCAGTGCTGGGAAGTGGTTGTAGCATTTGGGAACTGAGCCAGCAGCTCTGGGCATTGGGGAGGGGGAAGGATGGGGGAAGAACAAAGGCTTCACATCCTCATCCCTGAGGTGGGGAAACCCTCCCATCCACCAGCCAGGGCTGACAGGAGGGGATGGGTCAGGTTCACACAACCCCCTTGCCCACCACAGCCCTACCAGCCTCCCCACCAGTGCAGCAACTGTGCCAGGCCTCTGCTGCCCACCCCAAGGCTGCACCTGCAGCTGCAGAGCAAACACAGCTCTAGCTGCCACCCCTGTGATCGTCACACCACCAGCAGAGGCAGGGACACCACTACCTCCACCACCACCTCTGTAGTTTGGGTTTTCTTCCCATTAATGGCTGAGCAACATTTTTCCCCAATTAAAGCCAGTTTCCTACCCCTGAAGTCTAATCTTTCCCATTCCCACAATTATTTCCCTGATCTCTGCAGCAGTTGTGACTCCTCTTGCCTTCCTCTGCCGAGACAGCAGGGGTGAGACAGGATATGGCCACCCCTTCCCCCCAGGAAACTCCACAGGGCTGCGTGGGGACAGGGAGTGAAGCACCCTGTGAAGTGGCTCCAGGAGGGTCCCCAGCTGCTGCCGGCCCCTGCTTGGGGAAGGGAGGCAGGCGCCCAGGGCTGAAGAGCGGTGCTGGCTGGGGAGAACAAGGCACCCTGTGTTCCCAGCCAGGCCCTTGTCACCGCCACGGGAGCTGCTGAAAGGCCGCTCTGTCCTCTGGTGGGGGTGGGGGGGCTGCTTTAGCTGACCCCCCTAAAGTGGCAGCCCCAGGGCAGGGACTGCTTCAGGGACATCACTGGCCATGCTGTCCCCTTCCCTGCATCCCCTAGCATGGCGCCCTGTCCGCTGGGGGTGCCACGCAGGGTGACCCCCCAGAGAAGCCCCGTTACCACAAAATTTGCCCCATCCCTCCCAGGGCAGCCCCACGGCAGGAAGGACAACGGCACCACAGCTCTCCACACACCCGACCCGTTTAATGGACATACAAGGCGGCCGTGCCCACTGCCCTGCCCACAGGGCCACGTGCCCCAGGGCTTCATCCCACGGTGGCAGCAGCAGGGCCCGGACTGAGCTGAGCCCCCGCAGGGTTGCAGAGACGCCATCTCCCAACTCTTAGGCACCACATCCCTGTATCCCCGTGGTTCAACAGGAAACACAGCCATGAGCTCAGCCCTCCCTTCCCCACCACTGCAGGTGCCAGCGGCTGAGACCTGCCAGCCCGCAGCACTTGTGAGCAGCCCCCGGCCCACTCACCACCCAAGCTGCAGCGGGCTCACACAGGAGGAAAGGACCCTGCAGGGACCCATGGCAGATGCAGGCACATGATGGGTGGCAGCCTGAGGGGTGGCTAGGGGGACGCACAGGCACTAGGGAGCAGGCAGGGCATGGATGCCCTCCAGCCCCCCCATGACCATCCCCGGTCCCAGCCCGGCTGCTCTGGAGGGGCTGGGGGGATTGGGCATCCCCCCTTTTCTGAGGCTGGAGCCATCAAGCAACAATGGGGTTAGAGGGGCCGAGGCCGTGGTGAGGGTCAAGGGGAGGGGGTGTCAGGTCCATCTTAGCACCATGGTGGCTGGGGCGGTTGAGGGAGGGAGCCAGGGTCAGACCCACTCCTGCAAGGAGCGCTTGCAGTACATGAGCATTCGGGGTGCGCCCTTCCTCTGCATCTGGACGATGACGTAGATGAGGCCCAGGATGCAGAGCAGCAGCACCAGCAGCACCAGCACCATGACCACGCTCATGGTGCGTGTGTACTCATCAATCTGCACCACCACGTCCACGTCCCTGCCTGGCTGGCCATCTCCCTCGTTGTAATCCTCATCTTCCTCTTCCTCCTCCTCCTCACCTTCAGTCCCCCCATCCCCATCAGGGTTGAAGGGGGGTCGGTCCACATCGGGCCAGTGGGGATTGGGGTCTGGGACCAGCTCCGTGTGACAGCCCATGAAGTCCCGTAGGATGGATTTGGGATAGCCTGGCTCTGTCTTGAGACGCTCATTGTCAAACTTCCAGTACTTAGTGCCTCTGTAGAAGTAGGTGGAGGCTGGGGGAGAGAAGATGAGGACAAGGGGTAAGTCGGTGAGCACAGGACACTGCAGAACCTGGGCACCCCTGCAGATGCCCAAGACAGCAAGTTTTGCTCCAGGACCGGTGAAACCCTTCAGAAAGGGATTCACCGCTGACTGCCAGACACTCTCTCTGGATGCCAGTCCATCCCATATGTGGCCAGGCTATCAGAGGGATAATCTCACCCCTGAAACCCCCACCACCACCACCATCCCCTACCCCTCTCCTCCTCTACTTACAGGCATCCGGGCTGAGGAAGGCTCCCTTGGGCGAGGGAGGGATGCCCACCCAGACAGAGATGGGCTTTGGGTACCCAGGGTCCACAGAGCGCGTGTCCTCGTTAAAGCGCCAGTATCTGGGGAGGGAGGTGGGGAGTAGGTGAGGAGCACAGGGGTCCCCACTGCCCAACACTGTCCCCCTGACAAGGGCCAGGAGGCGGCAGAGCAGGGAGAACCCCACAGACACTCACCTGTCCCCACGGAAGAAGAAGGTGTGTCCCGTGGGTTCCCACCAGACGGCCGTGTCAATGCTGTCGTAGGGGATGCCCTGCCCATAGGTGACCAGGGGCTGTGGGTACCCAGGCTCCAGGTTGGCTTCTCGGAAGAGCCAGTACCGGTCACCTAGAGGGGAAAGAGTTGGAGAAGGGGGATGAGAAGGTCTGGCCAGCTGCTGTGGCAGGTGCACAAATGGACAGGGATAGTGGTAGATGCCTGTGGCCACTCCAACCCCTTGGGATCACACAGCAGCTCTGGCTGGGGAGGTGGGTCAGGAGGGGAAGGCAATCGGCTCTCAGTAGCTTTGTGGGGGGCACTGGGGGTCTCGCTTCCACGTCAGCCCTCCCATCCAGCTTCCCTGCTCACCTTTAAAGAAGACAAACTTCCCATCATGCCTCTCGTAGGCAGCATCAATGTCCCCAGGGAGGCCCCGCCAGAAGTGTCCGATGGGCATGGGGTAATTGTCCAGCACCCGGTTGTGCCGCACCCTCCAGAACCACCGGCCCTGGAAAGAAACAGGGTGTTGGCAGAGCATGGAGAGGACACAGGGACACAGCCACCTTGCTGGGAGATCCTCCCACCCACAGACCCAAGGAAGGGGAAGGAGGGGGTCCCGGCAGGTACCTTGAATACAAACATCTCCCCACGCAGCACCGCCACCGTGTCGAAGTCCCCATCGCAGATGTCAGGGCCGTACTGGTCAGGTCGGTCTGGGCTGCCAGGTTTGGGTGGGCGCTCTGGTTTCCCCGGAGAGGGAGGTTTAGGGGGTCTCTGGTCTGGCCGGCCAGGTCTCCGGGGTGTCACGGTGGGCAAAGGCTTGGTGGGCTGAGGGTGCCCATCTGCGGTACCTGGATTGGGCAGGTGAGAGAACGGATGTGGTGATACAGGGCAGCAGCACCTGCACCTCAGTTTCCCCACACACATGCCTAGAACCCCACATGTGAGATGATCCCCCAACCAGCTCCTCACCGTAGAGCTGCTGGATGCCCTTGAGGTCATCCTCAGGCAGCTGGAAGTTCTCCGTGTCCATCCACTGGTAGAAGGGGGCCATGATAGCACTGGGATTGCTGGAGTGCTCCAAGCCCAGCGAGTGCCCCAGCTCGTGCACAGCCACCAGGAAAAGGTTGTTCCCTGCATGAAGAGGCACCATCAGCAAGAGGGGGCGGAGGACATGACACATGAGGCAGACCCTGAACCCAGCAACCCCACACCCTGCAACAGGGGTGCTCCAATGGGATCAGCCTGCATCACCCATGGTGGACCTGCTCTCCCTGCCACTCCAGCCCAGAAGGCCACCAGGCTCCTCTGGTCACCTTTACCACCTCCTTGGCCCTCAACTCACCAGACACATCTGCATTCTCCAGCGTCCAGGGCTCATCCAAGTCAAAATGAGTGTCCCCACCCATGCCAGGGCCAGGAAAATAGGCATGGGCCAAAAATCCCCCAAGGCCATCAAAGGGAGAGCTGTCTCCATGGAAACCAGAGGCAAAGAGCACCATGATGTCAGCCTCCTTCTTCCTCTTCTGCCGGATGTCCTCATAGGCCACCTCCCGGAAAACCAGCGGCGTGGCTTGCTCCCACACCCGGAAAGCTCGTCGGACAGCCTCGTATGAATGGTACCGACCCAGCTTCTCCGTGTAGTTTTGGATGCTGAGGATAAAGAATTCACTAGGGAAGACCTGGAGCAGCACTCGCTCCCTCAGGGGATCCAGGGCTCTCCATGGGCTGCAGGGAGGGAATCCCTGGCAGTGTTGTGTACCTGAAGGTGAGGTGGTTCTGACTCCAACGCCGCCCTGTCAGCGCGTACCGCTTCCGACGCATGTTGGACTTCATCCGTGCTCCAAACTGATCCGGGACCCCACAGCGGGGACGTTTCATCCACCTGCCAGGAGGACACCAAGCCAGGGCTCAGCCCACCACAGCCAAGGCCCCTGAGGGGTTACATCACCCACAGACAGCAGGGACGATATCCTGGCTGCAGAGGTGCAGCCTCCGAAAGGGGAGAAGCAGCTCCCAAGGGGGACCCACTTTTCCAGCAGAGCCCTGGGGCCGTCAGAGAAAGCCACAGAGCCTGAGAGCAGAGCTGCCATCTGCCTGAGCAAGGGGACAACGGAGAAACTCACGCCTTGGTCTCCTCGTCCAGGACACCGGTGACGGTGATGCCGTAGAACTTCTGCATCTCAGCCAGCGCCGCGGAGAAGGTCTGGGCCGAGCGCATGGTGGACATGCGGCGGCTGGGCTGCGGCAGGTACCCGTAGAGCCGCAGCCATGCCTGCGCCGGGAGAGCCGCGCGTCAGCCCCGCGGCGGGACCCGGAGCGCCCAGACACGCGGTGGGGAAGGATCTGTCCCCCTGCCCAGCTGTACCCCAGCTCTGCGTCCCTTCACAGGGGTCAGTGCCGGCTGCCAGTGACAAATGCCACCCCCGAGCAGGCAGCGGTGTGGCAGCAGAGCACAGGGTCCCGGCCCTGCCCTGAAAGGTGGGAGATCCGGTGATCTCTGGGGGCTGCTGCCGGACGCCCTGCCTCCAGGGATAAGGCAGCTGGCAGGGGGCCAGGCTGCCTGCAGGCTGCTTGTCCCTGTCCTCCTCCGGAGGCGTCCCCGGGGAACTACTGAGGGATGTGGAGCCTGGGACCCCCACCCCAGCCTGCACCCACAATGGGGCTTCTGTCCTGCGGGGCTGCAGCCCCAGGGCGGGGGGCAGGAGGGTGCTGGGGCGCGCCGGGTCTCTTCCTTCCTGCCCCAGCCTCCGCCTCCTCTTGTCTGCTTTAATTACATTTTATTTTTATCTTTATTATTACTCTTTTGTAACTTTCTTTTTCCCTCTTATTCTTCATTTTTATTTTCCAAATTAGGGGGGGGTTGCTTTTAATCTTTAAAACTTTTCTTCTAAATTCCTTCCAATTCTTTTTCCAAGTCTTATTCCCCTTCCAAGTCTTTTTCCTTTTCCAAATCTTATTCCTTTTCCAAGTCTTTTTCTCCAGGTTCTCTAATCCTATTCCTACCCCAATTCTTTTCCTATCTTTTTTTTTTTTTTCAAACATTGCTTAACATTTAAATTTCTAACAACATTATTAATTTCTTCTACCCCCACTCCCCTTCCCCCGGCGGGGCGGTGAAGCAGAACCTTTATCAAAAGCCCTTTCACCCCCTCCCCCGCCGGGCACAAAGCGCTTCCTTCCCCACGCCCCGCGCCCGCTGCCCGCCACTCCCGGGGGCGACCCGGACCCCCCTCCCCGTTCCCCGCCCCGCCTGCACCTGCAGCGGGCGGCGGTGCGCCGGGCCCGCAGGTGCCGGTGCGGCGGTGCCGGTGCCCGTGGCTCACCTCGGCGTTGATCTCCTCGCCCGCCGCCCCCGCCAGCAGCACCAGCAGCACCACGAGCGGCGGCAGGCGCCCGCCCGCCCGCCAGGGGGCGCCGCCCCCTCCTGCCATT
>VZUI01025898.1:0-36991 GCA_013401135.1 Cettia cetti | reverse complement strand
CTCCAGACCCTTCCCCAGCCCCGTTGCCCTTCTCTGGACACGCTCCAGCCCCTCAATGTCTCTCTTGCAGTGAGGGGCCCAGAACTGAGCACAGGATTTGAGGTGTGGCCTCAGCAGTGCCCAGTACAGGGGACGGTCACTGCCCTGCTCCTGCTGCCACACCAGGGCTGATCCAGGCCAGGATGCCATCGGCCTTCTTGGCCACCTGGACACAGCTGACCAGCACCCCCAGGTCCTTTTCCACCAGGCAGTTTCCCAGCCTGTACTGCTGCCTGGGGTTGTTGTGACCCCAGTGCAGGACCTGGCACTTGGCCTTGCTGAACCTCTTACAATTGGTCTTGACCCATCAATCCAGCCTGTCCAGATCTCTCTGAAGAGCCTTCCTGCCCCCAACAAATCAATATACCTACCCAACTTGATGTCATCTGCAAATTTACTAAGGGCACACTTGATCCCTTCATCCAGATCATCAATGAAGATATTAAACAGGACTGGGCCCAACACTGAACCCTGGGGGACACCACTAGTGACCAGCCCCCAGATGAATTTAATTCCATTCCCCACCACTCTCTGGGCCCAGCCACCCAGACAGTCTTTTACCCAGTGAGCAGCCAGTTTCTCCAGAAGAATGCTGTGGAAAATGGTGTCAAAGGCTTAAGTAAAATCCAGGTAGACAATATGTTTTTCCTCATCCACTAAGCAAATCACCTTGCTTTAGAAGGAGATCAGGTTAGTCAAGCAAATCCTTGGCAATGAAGAGGAGGTTCCATATTATTCCACATTATGTGAAGCAATACTGGGCAGCCAAAGAGAAGTTGGCACTGGAGTGGAACTATGAACATAGGCCATCACATGTCCTGACATCAGCAGTTTTGATTAAAACTGTCTCTGATTTGGAGACAATGAATCTGCAAGTGCAGGAGTGAAGCAATACTTCTCATAATCCAAGTTACTGACAAGGTGCTGTTGTGGAAATGGTTCAGTGCACAAGTGTACTGCAGCCTAAAAGATCCAGCAGCAGAGCAGCAGCCTACCATGTCAGGGACCATACAAACGCAAAATAAAGACACAGCCCATAATATAAAGAGCTAGTATTTAGTTGATCTTAACTTTTTGAAGTTTTTGTGTTTTGTGAAAGTCTTTGCTCAAACCTTTGTTATGCTGATCCATAATTTTTATTTCATTTTATGCAATTCACTTTTTATTTACCTGGGATTCACATATAGTATTCCAAAAACATCTGAAAATCTGTATTAATTATGCAACAGTTGTCAAACTGTTACTTGACTGCTTTGTCAAGTCAGCTTTGTATGCACAGGATTTTGCCAACAAAAGCAATTTTATTTCACTCAGGATACAAGCTTAAAGCACAGCAGCTCCAGGGATATTTACACTGTAGCTTTGCTACAAATTCAGCAGCAGGTACTCATCTATGGAAACAGATTTTCTGTTGACACTAGATTATCAGTTAAACTTTTTCACTAGTTTTTTTCACCTGATACTCAGACAGTTCTGAACTATGGCTGCAGTAATGTTATCAAAGTATGATGGGATGAATCTGGGAAAAAAAATTTATTACACTGCTGGTGTTTTAACAGTTTGTCATCCTTCATCTGATTATTTGTAAAAGGATAATCAATATGCATTTCCTTCTACTGACATCACATTTTAAATAAGTTTTCCTTACTGTTACATTAAAAAGAGACAAGTCATAGTTGTAGCAATCCTAACCTGGTTTGTTACATAGTATTTCCAGAGTCTTGTGCAAAGCAAGCCTTCTCTTCATACTCATTACATTTTACACTACCTACCTTCTGCATTAAGATGCATGGTTTCCAGAGGTCCAATAAATGCATATCGCATTCCCAATCCATCAGACATCACAAGGTCTAGATCAGTAGGAGATATTACTCCTTCCTAAGCAACAAAAGTACAACAGGAAGGAAGACTGGTGAATGTTTGCTTTTAATGCAAAATTTCCCATTTTTTGTATATAATTATATAATAAAAAATTTTGGGAAGTAATAAAAACTAAGGCTAGAATTAGCAGTTAAGATTGCAAAGAGAAAAACACAACTGTTTGCCAGAAATGTCCATCTATTATGAAAGCCTTCCTATGGTTCAGCATTAGCAGTCATTCATATCTCTAGGACTGTACTTCATAGTCCCAGAAACTGAGAATCAGAGAAGAAAGCACGCACGACACTCTTAATATCACATGGCCAAAAGAGTTTATATCAAATCCAAGTAGTATACCAACCCTTTTAAATACAAGACTTTTGGCTAAATGTTACATATCCCTTCATATTCTCTTAGTTAGGGATTTTTGGGCAGAGTCCCATTTAGCAGAATGGCGGTGCACCAGTGGGTACTGCTCCTGAAGCCACCCGCAAAAAAGGCTGGGTCCAAACATGCAGGCAATGCAGTTGCCACTCCCTCCCACAAAACTCACCAAACATTCAACCTACCCAGCCTCAACCTGCCCAGGGTTCTTGAGTTCTTTGCCAGCCTCACATCTCAAGAGCTGGCAGGATATGAAGCAAGAAAAATGAAGCATTTCTCATGTTAAAAGTTGAGCATTGCTATTCCACCCACATGTAGCACTTACAAGAAAGCCAATGCCTCCATCAGGTTGGGGCAAGCACAGAAAGGCTTGCAAAAAATGTTTCACAGTTCTTTACTTGAATAGATTTACTTTAGAAGAATACTATTTATTACATGAAGTTGTTTTCTACCTACTAGAAAGACAGGAATTAATGAAGACTTGTTCTAACCACTTTCATCAGATAAAGCTTGGTTTCAAGAACTTGTCCTCTTTTATTCCCAGAGACATGAAAACATTTCCTTCTGGATAGGAAGGTGGAAGACATGCTTCTAATTTATCTTTTCACCCTTCTCTGAGGTGCTCAGACTACCAGTGCCTCTTCCTCAACAAGTGCCTTTAAGCTTCAGAATACTCATACTGCTTGGACAAAATCACATAATTTTCTGTTACATTTCTCTTTTGCAGGGCCCTGTCTGAATGCCTCTTTGTATCACGCAGTCATGGGCTAGAGTTACAGGCACACAGGACAGCACGTCTGATCTGCAGTAGACATTGACATCTGAGCTAGACATCTAGACTCTCCTTATAATCACCAGGGAGAAAAAGGAAATCAGCATCCTAAAGCAGGCATCCAGAGTAGGTAAGATGAGTTGTGTCCTAAAAGGGTCTAATTCTCCTCACTGATTGAAAGATGAATAAGAAGCTTAGATATCACTGTCTGCATTTTCGATATCCCATCTTAAATGAGCTGAATCTCACCCACAGTGTCTTCCTGTGTCCATCATTTGCATCATCTACTGCTACTTTAAAAGAAACTTAAAAGCCACAAACCAACATAACTTCTACAGCTGGCCACAGACATTGAGTTTCATCATCTCATGCTTAAACCGAGACTTTTATAAGACCTCAAGACTCAACCTGTTAGTAGGCATTGTTCCTATAAAAACCAAGCCTGTCTGAATCCCTATTGCAGAATTCTACCTTGAAAAGGAAAAACTAACATAATTATTAAGATTGATATACCATATATGGAACACACAGTTCTCCTAACAATTAGCCATAAAATGGCAGGGATAAGAAAGCATTATTTTCTTCAAATTAAAGGTAAAGCATAGACATGGTAAAAGAACTCATTTAGAGGCAGATAGAAAAGTCGGCATAAAGACAGGACTAAACAAAAACCTCAGACAGAACTCAGATTACAGACCAGCGTCAGAGTAACTAACACAGGCACCATACGTTCTGTGAAAGCTTTTTCCCCTGACACGGCAACACAACTTCTCTGAACAACATCAGCAAAGTCAACAAAAGTGTTCCTCTGTTGGGAGTGCTTCATCCAAACAATGAGTTGTGCTGGTAAAGCTGTGCTTGATGAGTGGTTCCCCCCTGCCCCCCTGGGTGACATGGATTTGTGGACAAAAGACTAACCACAAATTCCAGACAAACATTTGAACCACAGCAGCAGTTAAAAACTGAAAGCTTAATGTTAAAATATTTAACAGGCTCTTGAAGTACGTCAGAGTCATTGCAAAATAATTTCCAAATTAATAACTTACTTTCTTTGGATACCATAGTCCTCAACTATTATACTGATATTTGAAAACCAAGTGCCCTCAGAATGATGAGTGCTTTGCTCTTGGCCTTTTGACTATAGCTGCAATCTGATGTTTACAGCTGCTAAAAGGCAAGAATTGTTGCTACCAGAAGGAAACCATGACAGATCCCTTCACTTGAGGGATACATTGTTCTATTCAAATGAGCTCGGCTTCTTCCTGTCAAAGACACCCTCCTAAAGAAAAACTTTTTACTTCTTCTCTTCATAAATTAAGAACACATAAATGATAAACAGGTTTAGACCTTCCTACTCTCAGGAATAACCCTACTCCCATTTATGATAAGGAGATCATAAGTTGGTGGAATATTTCACCAGGCAGCAAGTTCAGCAAAGTGTTTTCCACAAGGATTGATGTTTATGCTAAGAATTAAACAAAAAAGAGTTCCTATCCGGTTTCACGAAGTGTAGGTGTGAATTAATCTCCCCAAGGGGATTTTTCATCCTGGATTACTCTTCTAGTAAGCCTCTGCCTCCAGCACTTGTCAGAGGGAAGGGGAAACACGTTAAGAGTTCACTAGAAGCTCTGACAGCTACAGAATTAAGATTTAAAATATTTTCCACCAAAATCCTCAGTGATCCCAATAGCCAGTCAAATTTCAAAATCTAGACTGTCTCAGAATCCTCCACACTTCTTACAACGACATTTATATACCACAATCTCATTTTCCCAGAAGTTTTAACCACTGATACCACAGGATTATCCTAATGAGCATTTGGTACTTTATTAGTGCTTCTCCCTATGCAAGGGACCCTTTTCACATTGCCAGAAACCTGTGGTGGTTCTGCATTCTCCAGCATTAGGCTCTGACCCAACCTGCTTGGTTTTAATCAGCAGTCTTGCTTTCCATCTCGGGGTGACACCCACATCGCAACTTCTGTCACAGACTTGGTTTGTAATCATACCAAATGTAATGGCCAAAAAACATCACAGTCTTTCTGATTCCACCAATCCAGGTTCTCCTACTCACTCCAGTCTGTAATAGAGTTATTTTGGACTTCACTGCCTCCTGGACCACATATTTTCTGTTCCCATATCTGCCACTTCATCCTCTGTATTTCCCAAACCCAGTATTCTTTTTCTTTTCTGATTGCCATTACTACATGCATTCTGTCTCAACAGAAATTCTTACACCCTCCTTTTCACTATCACTTCAATTAAGTCCCTTTCATCCACACCCTGATGAGATCTTTTTCCAGTCCTGTCATTTTGAGCATATGACTTTTCTCTTATATCCCTCTACATCTCTCAATCTCATAATGTTCAAACTTGTCCTACACACTTCACACCTCCTTGCTTTGCTGGCCTTTATCTTCCTTCTTCCATGGCATCCTCACTCACCTCACCCTGTAAGAAACACTTTGTATCAACATTATTTTTTTCCTGTCCTTTTAAACTTCCTTTTTACGATATTCCCCCTTTTATGGGGCACTGTAACTAAATGTTTAATCCTATACCTCATCTTCAATCTTTTCAAAAAGTCCGCTCTCTGAATAACACTGTAATTAATAGTGTGGAATCTGGACTTTAAAAGCCTTGCCAGCATTTAAAGTCTGCTAAGCTAGTCACTTGGGAGAGGTATATAAATTAATGATTGAAGCCAATGCACCTGATTGCCACAGAAACAAACTGACACATGGCCAAACCAGACTTTATTTTCCAAAAGACTGACAAAAATTGAAGAGCTGCCCATTCTTCTCATGTTTTACAATGACTACAACATAAAAGAAAATCCACTTTTAAAGAAGTTAATTAAGACAGTATTAAAATCTTATACAGAGGTAAGTAGAGTACTTACACAATCCATCCTGTAATGGTTTTAATATGTTCCTAAAAGCAGCTGAAACTCCTAAATTATATCAAGCTTAAAAAACTGTCATACTCAACTTGCTATCTCTGCTGCTGTATTTTATGACCAACTTGCAAATTCCAGGTAATGCTTATGAAAATATTTCAAAAAGGTAAGATCTCACTCAGTGATCCCCAGTTAAATGACAATCATAACTACCGGGAGTAAGACTTGAAACTTCCGATCTGAAGTGTTGGTGAAAGCATTTGGTTGTTATTTTCTGGATTATATTAACCAAAATTCTACCCTCAAAACAAGATAAAGTCAGGCTATTTAATTAATACCCTTTGCAACATAATCCTAAACTATTCTAAAATGTACTGGTAGAAGTACAAAAGTAATGATGTCTACAGTGCAGTGTGGTTTCCAGGCAAGTCAAGGCAGTAAACTTCTGCTCCAAGAGTTATAAACAAAATCAGTCACACCAGTGACCACTGTCAATGAAGATGTGAGAAAGTAAATAAATGGTAACAAGAGAATAACAAAGAAAGCAGTTTGAGGTATTTTTCCTGTTACTGGCTAAAGGTTATTCTAATGGTACCAAACTAATAATATAAAAATTTAGGGTTGATAAGAGAGGAATAGGGATCCTCAACCTCAACATCTCACAGTACTTCTTTTACTCTCATCATTATCAGCTTTGCAACATTTCTACTAGAGCCCTAACAAATGAATACATAAATAAGAAACCTACATGAATGCCAGTCTCAGACAAGCTATGAGGTCCTACAGAATGTCCTCACATACATGACCTTAAAGACATAGACGGGAGTGCTCCCAGTATCTGCTTTATCATGGAATAAATGTGGAGCATGAGGAGACAGAGACAACTGATAAAAAAATTTCCTGCCACAAACACCTGCACTGCCCAAATTCTTGTGACTTGCAAGTCAAAGCAATCTTTGAGAAGACATCTTGTCACAAAAGACTAACTTAGACCCAAAATGCTTTGTAGAACTCTTGCCTCAAAGAGAAGCATTTGCTCAAATTACATCTTTTAGACACATATATGAATCCATGGTCTTTGCTTCTACGTTCTTGTAAAGTCAAACTTCTGCATCCTGTAATCTACATTCCTAATTATCCACATAAGCAAAGTTCTCAGCATTCAACTGTACATCTCCAAATGAGTTTTCTTTCTTCTACTTTCCTACAAATTGGATCCCAGCTTGCAAGCCTATTAATTTTTTACCACTTTACCACCAGAATTCCCACTCCCACATTCAGTCCAGTCCTGCATTCACAACACTCATTTTGTGCCCAGCTGTAAAATCCCTGCCTCCCCGTGTGTGCAGCTGGGAACCCCAGCACCTTTGGCAAAGACAAACTGTATCCCAATACTCAGGTTTCTCGTTGCTACTTTAATCTCTTTGCACTGAATTATGCTTCTCTCTGTGCTCTGGCATCCATGCCACATGCAATTTGAGCACCCCATGTGCTGGCAGAGCCTTACCTCAGATTTCTGGCTGCATTAAAAGTGTGTCCTACTCTTGGACCCACATGGCCAAAGTCAGTGAGCCCCACACAACATTCAGCAAGTAGTTATCTTTACCACATTTCTTTCTACACAGCTGCATCTTTACTTCCATGCTCTGTATCAGAGCCTCCCTCCCATCACGATTCCTTGCCCATGCCTCATCCATCCCAACATAGCACTGCTAAAGAAAAGAGAAAGACTGGCAGGTTGTCAGTTTCCCAGATTTGGGAACTCAAACATATTCTGCAAGCTACTCAGCCTATTTATTATAAAGTTTTCAAGATAAATGTGCTAAGTCCAGCTATACTGCATGTCTGTGCTACCACCAATGACTTTAACAGGACATAAGTAGTTCTACTGGAGAAACTTCCACTAGTTTCTTTATTGAAATAAGCTCAACTGACTAAAATAAAACAACAAAACCCCAGCATCCAACCAACCAACAAAAAACCCCAACAAAACCCCAAAAAATGCAACAACCTACCAATGCTTCTCAGAGTAATGAAAAGATTTGTTCAAGATGTTACCAATGTGAGTAAAACTTGATTTTTAGGAGTCTCTCCTAAAGACTGAGAGATTGGGGAGATTGATGTTTTCAATAGTAAGAACTGGAAAGGGACTTCACAATCAGAAGGAAATTGCATTTGGAAAGTGCAATACACCAAAAGAACATGACTTGCAATGAAAATTACTAAGTTGGCAGCACAACAGTAGAAACACACAGACTGCCCCAGGCCTGCAGTTCTCACCTATCTGCAATGATTCTCCTCCCATCAAAGGCACTGTGCAGCCTGAAGCCACACAGCTGAAACCATACACTTTTGACAGCTGCTATTGCTCAGGCTTCTGGAGTGGAAATAGGGCCACCAAAGTTGTTACTCTTTAAATGTGTATTTGGCTGAAACATAATAAAATTATACAAGAACAAAACAACTTGGAAACTTTGATTTTCGACAAAATCAACTTTCTTTATCTCTCAGTCCTTCAAGCACTATTTTATTACTATTCACCTAACCAGCATTGCCACAAAAGCATCCATACAACAGGGTCATACTAAAGGTTTGCCTCAACTTAGTACTTCCTTTCCAACAGCAACCCAAGAATTGTTCTTAAATTCCTTCTACAGCAAGACCAGAGAATTATACTTTCAGGGATATGTACTGCACTGCCTCAGCTCCCAGCAGTCCAGTCTTTGAGACTTTGAAGCTGGAGGGTGCTTCTGCACAGTTCAACATGAATGTGTCTAAATGATCCCTGGATCCATTCAAATTTTTAACATCCTATACTACAGCAGTGGCTTCCACCATTGAATTTATGCTCTCAGAGATGTGAAGGAATCCTGTTAGATTTTTGAGGCATTACCTGAATGCCTGTGCTGACCAACGGTGACTGGTCCACAGTTTCCCAACAACTCTTTGAATCCTTATAGAAGAGGTAAGGTGTGCTAACTTCCATTTTTGCAGTATTATGCTAGTGTATAAAAAGGTGCCTAAGCTGGTATTTAATCAGCTCCATATTTTAGTTTTGTGATCCTCAGAGAAGTTCAATTTCTCCTCCACAGTCTGTCATTGTACATTTACCCTTTCCTCTGTCAAAAATCTTGTTCTTAGCATGACTCATTCTATATCAGATCTCTTCCTTTAAAGGAAAGGTTACACTGTGGGAACCTCTTTTAATCGTGAATGTTACAATTGAGCAAGCTTTTTCCTCATTAATTTTAACCTTCCTTGCTCACAATTTTTAGTAGTTGTTTTTACATTTTTATTCTCAAAGATATTTTTCCACTAGTGTTCTTACAGTTTCAAAAATAATTTAGAGGCTAATTTGGATAGGGCCAGACTCGTCAGTGGTGCCTGCAACCAGGACAAGGGGCAACAGGCACAAACTATAAACTCAGAAAGTTACATCTGAATAGGAAGAAAAAAAATCTTTACTTTGAAGGTGACAGAGAACTGGAGCAGGCTGCCCAATGAGAATGAATATTCTCCTCTGAAGCTATTCAAAACCCACCTAGACATGATCCTGTGCAACCTGCTGTAGTAGAGGGGTGGGACTAGATGGTCTCCAGAGGTCCCTTCCAACCCAAACTATTCTGTGACTGTATGTTATTGTCTTTTCTACTCTACATTTTCCAACATGACTACAGCTTTCTGAAGGTGTTTTTCTTATCATAAACCTGAGACTTCATATTAAAAGCTTAACAACAGAAGCCATTTTTAAAATTTAAATAAACATCTCCAGTAGTAGATCAGTTCCTCGCTCACAACACTGTTTTACTTACTATTATTCACTACCTCCTTTATATTGTTGTATTATGTTGCTAGTGAAAGCCAGATACAGGTAAGCAAAATCAGTTCAGCAATTACATTTGAACACTTCTTTGGAAAAGAGTTACTTTGTTTACAGTAATATTACCTTAGTTTTAAGATCTTTACCTGTATTTGTGTGCAGGTTGTTTTAAACAGCTTGAAAAATCAAAATACTCCATAACAAAAAAGTAACCCCAGTTGAAACTCTTCTCAAGAGAAAAGCAACAGAGCCATAACTCAGCTCCTGGTGAAAGATCAGACTTTTCAGCACAGAACAGCTAACTGTGGGAAAAGCTGAAGCCACACAAACAAATGATTCTCAGCTAGAAGTCTGAATGGGCAGGAGGAGGAGAAATCTGTCTTTACCTACAAGTATCAAGTAACATTTAAACCTATGAGTGCAGTTCCTGAAAGGCCAAAGAGAAAACCATTTAAAGTATTTTCATGACCATTGTATAGTAGGCCAAGAACACTAGAAAAAAACAAACCAGGAAATGATGAGAAGCCTACAAAAAGAAAAACTGGTATTTTGATTCCTGTGCTTTTAAAATTATTCTTTTGATTGCCCTGAAAATAACAGTATTCTGAAAAAAAAAAGCAGGAAAAAATAATTTTTACCATCACAAATCACCCTGTTTTTGTCAGTCTTTGCTTTTTACAACTGACCTTACCTCTTACTGCGCTTAATTTACATTTAAATATACATTTTATGTTCATAAGGGACAGCTGAACAAAGATGACACAAACTTAAAGGATGTTTAAATATACAATCTCACTTATCACATCTACAGAACTGACCAAGTGCTGAAAAAAAAAAATACATACATCCACAAGTCTCCAAGCTTCACTTATAACTGCATACTGTAGTCGATTCAGAACAAACCCCTCGATTTCTCTGTTTAGTTTGACAGGAGACTGACCAATCTTCTTCATCAGGGCATATGTTCTCTCTGTCGTAGAAGGATCTGTTTCTGGATGAGGAACAATTTCAACCAACGGCACAAAGTAAGGTGGATTTACCTCAAGAAGAAACACAAAAGAAGAACATCAGCCACTAACAGAACAAGTTAATATAAAGCATCTTTATAGCTGGCACTAGCTTGGATAATTTCCAGTCAACACAGCAAGCCTGACATTCAGACCTTGGAAGACTTCATCAATCCAATAAAAGTGGGTGCATTAGTTCAAATGAAAAGAAATAATCAAACTTGGACTAAATCAAACTCTGTTTAACCCCAGCAAAATTTATGGAGCTACACCAGAGATAACAGCACTCAAACAGTACTAGAAGACTTTATTCTGACTTGAGGAACTGTTTGCTCAATATTCAGGCTGCTTTTTGTTGTAAGACATATAGTCTCCACCTGTCTTTCCAAATTAAGCAAGGCATTTCCTTTTAGACAGTCAGGAACTTTATAACAAACACGTAACAGATAAGCAGCTACTGGCCCAAGCCTGTAAATATATGCTAAATACAGTAACAGATACCACATAAAACGTACTTTAAAAATGCTGCAGAACTGGTTACCTTCAAACACTGTACTAAGAAAAAAATAAATTACATCTCCCTGACTCTTCCCAAATGTAATATCTCATCAAGACCTTTGTGTTATGTATTTTTGAAGTAAAAACCAAAAAACCGTAAAGAACATTCTGGAAACAGCTAAAAGTTCTTCAGGTCATAGTGTTACGGAGAATAACACTGCATGCATGCTCTTTCCAAAGTAGCAGCCCTTTAGCTGAACTCTTAAAGGTGTTAAATTCAGCTCTTCATCTAGTTCCAGGCAATAGAAGGAGATAACATGTAATAAATTACTACCAGGAATAACACTGACAGTTAAAGGATGGTAATTAAATACTGATTCTTTCATCATGCTCCCTTACAGTCAACTACTCTTAACTGTGCTCCTGTAAATGCAAGTATGGGATTTAGACACAGGAACATGCAAGCAGCCTTTCCTCCATGCATGTTCTTTCTTTTCAGTATTTACATGGCTCCCTTTCCTGCTGGGTCTGACATCTGCTCTAACTATTGATGTAACACACTTCATTCCTTTTAGAGAGCCTTGTGTGCCAGCACAGCCTCTCTCACATCAGTATCTTTGGCAGTGCCACCACCAGCACTAAGAACGGTGTGCTGGATAGACACCATCCAGTGGTGCCAGGCAATTGAGCAAGATCCAAAACAGTGCAAGCACCAAGACATTCTCTGAGGCTTTTCTAACCCTTAAGTACACCACAGGTTCCAATCAGAAATAGGACAAGTTAATTGTTGACAGAGACTAAGGCTATTAAAAATTTCTTCAAAGATTAATGTTGACAATGGTCCTATTGAAGTATTCCATTTCATGAACTTGGCAAAAGGAGCATATGGGTGTGTTCATGAGCACACTGAGGAGACACAGGAAGACAATTTTTCAGGAGTGAGATAATAGATATTGGTAAAGACTGACAGTGGTAGAACATAGATGAAAATAGGGAATGGGGAAAAGTTTCTAAAAATGGAAAGTATTTTCAGGGAACAGAAGGTCACTTTAGTCTAACAAAGTGACAGCTAAGAAAGGAGATGACAAAGAAAACACTGAAAATAATTAAGTTACACAAAAGCTGTCAACAAACATAAATATTAATTTTAATGGACCAGTAATGAGATTGGAACAAAAATTAGAAGACACAAACAATTTCTAACAGAAGCAGTGGAGTTAAAAAAATAATCTGAGAGAGTTTAATGCAGTTTCAAAGTTATTTGATTACAGGGTTTCCTGTACAACAGGGGACTTCACACAAAGGCACAGCCTCCTCTAGCTCCAGATTTCTAGTTGTGTGACCAGCAGGCATATACAGTACATGAGAAAAGAACCACCCTGCAGCAGACCTCTACTGATCCACTGCCTGAAACTTCTTTCAGAGAACAGCTGTACCTGTTCTGTATTGTAACATAAGTATTGTGTGCATTTCTATCATACAGCTGTGCTGTGGGACTTTTTTTTTTTTTTTTTGTAATTAATGAACCATGCTAATCAAAGGGATGACCTGCTTCTACATTTTGGGCACTTCATTTCATTTAACCTCAACAGCCTCACTTGTGCCAGAGGCGCTACAACTTTAGCTTTAGTTTTTCAATTTTATGGTATATCAAATTCCACACTTGTTTACAGTGTCTTGCAGAGCTGCTTGTTTCCTGCAGCCACCAAATCTACTATTGTGTTCAAGATCTTAATAAAAATAAAATGAAAAAACCACCCAAAGCCAACAATGGGTTGCATCATGCAATCATGCAATGCAAGCATGATTCCTGATGCAGATGCAGAAAGGCCCCTGGAAGAGAACACTGGTTTACAGCTTCTTTGGTACACTCAGAACAGCTAGTGGAGCTGAGATTACTAAGAAAACAGCCTCATTTGGACTGCAAAGCCATTTTGGAACAATTAGGCATTTTAAGGTACTCCAGAGTGTTTGCTTTGACAAAATACATACCCTTACAACAGAAATGTAGAAAATGTTTATGCACAGACTAACTACCTTTCCAGATCTGATAAAATCTGGTTTCTGAAGTGGCTCCTACAAAGACTGCAGTTCAGACTAAACAAAGTCAACTGGTACAGATCAACTTGGGAAAACATTAAGAAAGAGTACAGTAAAATCAAAGACTGACAAACAGGCAGCCACGAACTGGTTAAAAAAAAAAAAAGGAATTGTACAGTTAATATAGAAATGTTAAAGAGACATTATCTCTTCTATTGCACTAGAGAAAACTACAACCCTGGAAACAAGAGATAAGGAACTATTGAATTTTAGACTGGAGAAAAGCTAGATCTAGGCACAGATACATATTTTGAAATTTGACTTTTTTTATAATTAAAAGGGATTGAAAACTTACTATACAGAAACAAACCAAACCAAGCCTTTTGTTCCCCTTGCCACCCAGGCTCCCCAAGGCACAATGGTGGTGGTGGAGAGGTGTCAGAAAGGCACTGACCAAATGCTTTCATACTACAGCATTAGGCTGCAGGTAGCTGTAGAGACACTACAGTAAAGTAATACTGTATTTTTGTATTCTTGAGCATGGCCAGGGAATTGACATTTACTTTACACTCTGAGGGATGCCCTGGAGAGACATCATGTAGTTACAAACTGCAGAAACCAGGGCAGCATCTTTCTTCATGACAACAGTCCTCTTAACTGATCAGCTGACCATCAGACTAGCATTGGGTTAACAAATTCATTAGCTTCTTGAATAGTGGAAAACAGAAGCAGTAAGAATCCCAGTGATGATGAAGATAAAATGCTCTTCCATGCTGAGGAGAGATGTGATAAACTGCTGTCTGGCAGTTCCAAACTGTTTGGAACTGCCAGACAGCAGTTCCAAACAGTCAAACAGCAGTTCCAAACAGTCAAAATGGTCTACAGAAGCTCACAAGCACCTTTGACCATTTTGAGGCTCTGCTGCAAACTCTAGTCATTCCATTTTTGCATTGCTGCCCTGTCCCAGTTGGTCATGAAGCATGCAAATTCAGCTCCAAGTCCAATTTGTTCCATTTCATAACTCCTTAATTCCTTTTTCAGGAATTAAGGAATATTGCTTCTGCATCACAAATCTGAAAAAAAAGGAGTCTAAATTTCCCATATTTTATCAATATAGCCTGACAAGCACATGCAGCTCTGTGTTTGGTTTCTTACTGTTACCCAACAGAAGCTAGAAGAGGATACTAGACAAGACTAACAATGACACAAGAAGAAAGTAGCAATGCCATGAGTTTGTACCCAAAACATAGAATTCCTACAGCAGTTTGAGGAACACACAGTACGAGCACAACAAGCTCACACAGAACATATCCTGAGCCAACAGTATGCAACATGCTACATCCTCTCAATTTTGTAGATTAGTGCTGCTCACAGAATACTACAGCTTTTTTTAAAAGTTGGCCCTGCACACTAACAACGGCACACAAGAGCCCCAAATACCCTTCAGAGTCTTTCAGTCTGCAGGAAGGAGTTTGGGATGCAGTTTACACAAAAAGGAAAAATGCCATCATACTTACAGGATGTGACACGATGCACTGCTTAACATGTTTAAGGCCAGTGAACAATTTGCTGGGTAAGAGACAAGAGGTCGAACTGCTCAAGATAACACTGTCACCCACAATAAGATCCAACTGACCAAAAATCTTCTTCTTCAGTTCCAGGTTCTCTGGAGTACATTCCTGGAATAAAACCAAAAAAGCAGTATTAGAAGTCATGTAGTTCAATAGTATCTATCCATACATTTCGGACTTCACTGATCCCATCCTAGACAGACACCTAGGAATTCAGCACAAACCATCTATTTAATCAGTCTAGATATAGCAGTGAGCCATTAACACAAAAATATCTTCCCACGTTAAAGAAATGGAAAGCCCAAGAGTTTATGTACAGCAGAATATGGACCACCACATCCTACAGGAGATTTAACACAAAAGAAAATATTCTGCTTTGTCTAAAATACAGTTTAACTTACAGAGAGAGATAACACTATACAGAGGAATAAGACCTGGTTTCCACTTTTTAAGAGGACCTCACATGATAGAAGTCTGTATTCTCTCTCAGACAAGATGGAAATGAACAGGTGTTCAATCTCCAGAACTGTGGCAGGAGATTCCAAGGTAGAGCTCTGCAACCTGTGCTTAAACAACTTCTAGAGTTGAAATTAATGAAGATATTAAGCATTTTAAGTGTGAGGGTCACTGAGAAAGACTTATGAAGACCATCTGAAACAGAATGAATGCTATCAAAACTTCTCCCAAAGCTACTGAAAACATTCAGCTCTACATTACTGAGTGAAATTTCACATGTGTGAGCCAAGAGCCATAACCTACAGTCACTAGATTTCCAAAGTTATCTCCAGGAGATGCCTGAAGGAGAGCATGCAAAGATCCACTAGTTTGGGAGGAGAAGCACATGGGATAGTAACTACAGTGGATCCCACAAGCAACAGCAAAGTCTTCAGCCTATGAGAAGAAAATGGAGGAAGAAGGCCAGTCTGTTTTTGAGGGTTTTTGGAAGAGTTTTTAAAAAATCCAAACAGGATCCCAAAGTTGCTAAAACCTCAGCCTTCCCCTTAAAACACACTGAAAAGACCTGCTCTTTTCCGACTCTAATCTTCTCTCACCTGTCAGTACTTCATTCTGTCTTTTCTGTTGTGCTGAATTACACACAGCAAGGTTACGGGAAAAGGCTACACATTTGACATAATCCAAAATTTACATTTAACATCTGCTGCTTCAGACAGACTCTGTGGCAAGAGTGCCCAGGGCCAGAGTTTTTAAACCAAAAAATGTGTTAAAAGTAATCTGAAGTCTAAAAAAATAAGTTGCATGGAACAGTACTAAAGGTTCCATGATGCAGAAGAGATAAACAGGGTCATTTAAGAACTCCAGATAGAGCCCAAAGTATTAGGGGGGCTTATCAAAACAAAATGATACTCTGCTCATAGTTCCAGAATCCCTGCTTGTTGGTTAAATTTAAATGGTTTCTTTTAGTGAAGCCAAAGATGACGAGAACTCTGCAGATACTGTTCAAGCTAATAAAAGAGTTGCTCTGAATAGGTTTGTGAACTTGAAACTCTAAGCCTGCTCTCACATCAGATGATAATCAAAAAGGCAAACTCAAATCTGCTGGAAACTCAAACCTGCCATGGTTACGTAAGGTTTCTGAATGGGCCATTTGCTTGGAGTTTCTTGTATAGTGTCACAATTGTATTCAGGTTGTTGGATCACTGCAATAAAGTTTCTGTTCTCAAGCATGCAATTATTTTCTCAGAGACACCAATTCCCTGAAGAACAGGGGGAAATTAAGCTCTAAACAATCCATTAAACAGGAACCTCACTTGCTGTCAGTTATGGAGCCTGGAGAGGACTGAAGCTATTCTGTTTACCATGAGAAAGAAAAGATCAAACCGAGAGCAGATAAGATACGGGTTTAAAGCTACCACAGTTTCTCTCAAAGAATCAGTGCAAAAAGGTTAGCATGCACCACTATGCATTTTAAGTGACACTGTATATTTCTGTGCCCTTTTCTGAGGGAAGGATCATACTTCTCATTTGCAGTGAACAGTAAACCTTTATTCCAAGGCCTGGTCACCTAAACAAGGTTGCTACAAATCTGGCTTCCAATTTAAACTTTATTAGACATCTCTTAAGAGCCTGATCAGAATGTGACAGCTGTTAATTTTTAAAACCCATCTCCTGGAAATGTTGTATTGAAAGGTTTAGATGTAATAGGAATTACATTATTCAAATACATGTTCAGAGAACACATAGCAGCTACTTGATCCAGTTTATGAACTCTTAAAGAACTACACAAAGATAAACACATGCTAGACTCTCTCTCCAGCTAACTGATATACCACATGGTGATTGAGGTCTAGCTGCCCCTAATTATGAAGCTGCACTCACATGACACAACCCCTGAAATACCAGTACATGGAAAGTCAGTGAGTTTTATCTGTTTAAATCCAGTGTGTCTATGTTTTTTTATAGGTCTTTCTCACCATGCCATCCACCATCTGTGTTCCTACGTGCATCCATGCAGGATCCAAATGCACAACTTCATCTTCTTATATTTAAATGCTGACATCTCCCCAGGTTCTTCCCATTCATTCTCAAATATGCCAAGGTAGCAACTCCTCTGTAAATTCTAGAAAAACGCTCCACAAAACACTATCTTGCAAAATATCTTTTCCTTATACTATCAATTAGTATTAGTACTATTCATTAGTACTGGGAAGCAAAAGAAACAAAATATGGCCTGAAGCAAAGCCCTGCAACACTGTGATATGGTCCTAAAATAAGTAAACATCCTACACAAGCAGTGTAAGATGAAAGCCAGATATTTAAACTAGCATGCAGAAGGTCAAAGATTAGCAACCACTCAGCAACAAGCAAACCACTTTCTGTAAAATCATCTGAGATGCTGTCACAGGGAGCAGCATCAAGCCTTCCCAATAACAAGTATGGAGTCTGATGGTAGTCACCGGCATTAGGAATTGATGAATAAAGAAGTCTGAAAGCTACAGCTGCACAACAATGAATTCCTACCTCCTGACTCGATGCTGTCTGCTGCAAAATCAAAATATAAACAAAGTGTTTGTTTCTTCTCTGGCAATCTTGGTATGAAGGTTTATGATAATATAGACATTCCTCCAAGTGAAGATAGATTTGTCTTGAGCTCTCCTAGACCCATCTTGATTGCAGGAGTTTATCCTATACCATAGGATTCTTCCAAGTAGATTTTGGCCCAACAGGCCAAAGTTGTCCCTCCTGAAATCTAGGGTTCTAATCCCAGTTTTTGTCTTGTGTCTCCTCTGAGGATCCTCAACTTCACCATCTCATGGCCACTATTGCCAAGACTTCCCCCTGACCTTCACATCTCCAATCAGTTTTTCGTCGTTTGTGAGGTCCAGCACAACATGTCCTCTCTTCTAGTTTTCAACCACCTGTGTTAAAGTTACCATGAATGCATTCCACAACCCTTCTCAATTCTTTTTGCTCTTCTGTGCTGACCCTCCAGCAGGTATTGATGTGGTTGAAGCCCCACCATGAAGACATGGGCTGTGAATGTGAGGCTTCTGAAGAAGGCCTTTTCTTCCTGATCAAGTAGTCCATAGCAGACGTCAACCACAATCTCCCATACTGCTGGTCCTGCTAACCTTGATCCATAAGTTCTCAACTGACTCCTCAATCAAACCAAGGGAGAGCAAGAAACACCCTATTCCCCTCCCACAGCTATTTCCCTCCTACAACTATTCACCTTTGTCTCGTACCACCTAACCCCCAAGAGTTGCATTTCACTGCCATGCCACAGCTGCTACAGCAAGGGCATCCTGTGCCCTTGCCCAACCATAACTAAGGTAGAAAATTATTTTTTAGATTTCTGCAACTTCCTCTTTCCCAGTAAATTCAGTAAGGTTTTGAGCAGCAGGTAAATTGTTTAGAAGCCATGACCACTTTGACTGCAACAAGAATGCTCCTCATCTTCTGCAGTTAAGTGAGGATCTCCAAATGTGACACAAGCCCCTGCTCTGTTTACACACATATAAAATTTACAGCATTTTAAGGAGCCTCACCTTGTCAGTGCTATGATTCAGCTGACATTTTTAAGGCACTCCTTTAGAACAGTTCCCAGAGTCAAGTGACAGCAATCCTCTCCTCTCACAGAATGAGGCCATAGCAGCAGCTTTCAAAGCACCAAACTATCCCACAGGCTGGACCCAGACTATCAGCACTGCTGCAACAGGAACCACATTATGTCCAGCTTTTTGTGGGAATATAAAGAACTTCACAGGATTAAGAGACAAAGAGTTCTGCATGTCAGAAAAGGAGCTTTTCTGAAAGCTTGGTGCCTAATACATTTCTACAAATACTTCCATTATCTTCTATAGTTATAATCCACTAGAAGAAGAACTTCACAGAAAAGACAGGCATAATTGTTTTACTTTCAATCTAACAAGACACTTGAGAATGTTTTATTTCTAAAACAAAGCCTGAATAATATAAACCTGCAAAAAGCTCTGGCCTGTGGATTTTTTTACGCATAACCTGAATGCTGATTAAGACAGACATTAAAAATACCTGAAAAGGAGACCTGCAAATTTAATGAAATTAAATGGACATTTCAAATCACTATCTATAGATAGCAACTGTACAGTCAAATACAATTATTCCATAGAATTTTACCACATCTAAATAATATAATAAAGAATTCTTGTAAAAGCCTCTTTGAAAAAAGTACATAAAATAAGCTAAAATAAGCTCTCTGCAAATTAAAGCCTGCCATTTGACAACCAGTTCTGTTTCCCCCATCACTGGCAAAGTTGAGTTACCAAAACAAAATTCCATCTATTTGCTCCATCTTGCATATAGACTGCTGTGTTTTAGTCACCATTTTATTCAACCCACATCCAGTTACATTTTAAGCAAAAGAGTGTTTAAAATGCTCACTACTAGCATTAGTATTTCAGTCCTAATTATTCTAATTTTTATTCAGGCTTTTATATTGACATCCTGGTTTGTCCTCTTCCCACAGGGTTTAGGAGTGTATTTCCATTCTGGAAAAGGGAAGATGCACCTTCTGTTAAGGAAACTTGAGCTTTTCTCTATTGTATTCCACGCCAGACACTAAAGTGCAGTCTAGTCAGTAAACAAGAGTCACACACATGAACCAGGGAACTATAACACCCGCGATTAAAAAACGTGACATTTTGACTGCAGAGGCTGGGAGTTCAGCTAGTGAAATAAGCAGAGAAATAAAACTGCATTTTTAATATCAGAACAAATTATTAAGTCAGAGTATCAATTTTGCTTCTGATATTACTGCTAACCAATAGAACTTAGCTCAAATACTTATTTTTTAATATATTGAATGGGTTTGATAATTTCACAAAATTCACAATCATTATGTATTTCAAATGCAAATACTTGACTTCAAGTATTCTGTACTTTTCCATCATGCTCCCCTCACAAATAATTTTAGATGCATATTTTGAGGCACTTTAGAGATGGATAGCATGTGCATCTAAGAGTTTACCAAGACATATATTAAGACAAGGTGACAAACAGAAATTTATTATTTCAAAGATGGTAAGGGGAAAACATTTACTTTGGTCTCTTTTTGTAAAGTGTTGCTACTCTTCTTGAGGATAAAAGCAGGGCCAGCAGCTGGGTAGGAGGCACACACACTTTTGCATGGCTTTGGGATGAGACACACACACAGCTGTTGTGGCAGGAGACCCCAGGCTGTTGCACACCTTTCAGTCAGGATTTTGATCAGTTAAAATGAGGTAGAAGGAAGTAAAAAAACCAAACAACAAACCACCATAAAAACCCTGAAACACCTAGATGTGGGGTATAAACCCGACCCAGTGGGATATACATAGGGGAACAGGAGCTGACCAGGTTGTCTGCTCCTTTCCCACAGCAAACACCATTCCACTAAGTGGGTACACAACTTCCTCCCAGACAGTTTCAAGCTCATGAACAAAAACCAAATCAATAACAAAAACATTGTTTGCAACAAAAGCCCCCTTAGGTGTAAACCAACTCTACTTAGTCCAAAACAAGCCACATAACCTTGGCAACCAAGACGTCTATTTTGAACCTGAACTACCTTACTAACTACTGCTATCTTTTAAGCCAAGGGTAAGAAAGCATAATAAGGGCAGCAGCTCCTTTAACTGAAAAGCAGACTGGCCGTTTGTTAGGAATGGGAGGGCCCCATGGTCACCATGTGACACAATTATAAAAAATATGAATGAAGTACAGTCATGTGGGTTTCACATCCCAGAACTTCAGTTACAGACTTTCTATGGGTTATGCAAAATGCACTGGAGCAAAATGCTAAACATGGAAGGGGAAGGAATCACACCATAACAGAATTTTAAGAACAGGTTAACACATTTGTGACAGACAGTTGTCTAGATATGAGTGATCCTGCCTGCCTTTGGTCTCATCACTAGATGAAGAAGCTTACTGTAAAAGCGGTCATAAAAGATGAAGTAAAGCACTTTCAGGCTAATCTAATTTAAAAAAATAATTTAGGGCTATAAATCACTTAGATCTAGAGCGATAATTTCTTATTTGTCTTGAGCATATGAGCTCATATGAGCGTGAAATCTGATGCTTCATAAATCAGTAGGTCTTGAGTGACATGAAAGACTGTTGACTGCAAGATACTGCGCAAGTAAACAACACTGAGGTGAAATCCAGCACTTGGATGGAAACATTTTGTACTTTCCTACGTTTCATAAACACACTCTGTTAAAGAATTTGACCAATAAAAATATCAAGTTACTGCCATTTTATAGTGTTCAGAATAAATGACTGAATTACAAATGTCCTTTCAACCTGTAATAGAAAAAAACCAGGATCTGCAGAGGTACTAGTTTTCAGAACTACATTTTCTAAAAAAAGACTTGCAAATTTGGGCGGTTTTGAGCAGTTCTGTGAGGGGCTTTTTGGTTGCTTTTTTGTTTAAAACAAATGCAGGAAATGAAGACAAGTTTGCTTCTTCTGTCAGTATCACGGCATGAAAAGATCCATCCTTTTCCATGTCCTACATCATGTTCACATGTCCTACAAAACCATCAAAGAGAGGCAAGTCGATCAGGCTGCTACAGATGAAGATCCTTTTTGTTCCCTCAGAAAAGGGCAATAAGATCTCAAACTAGTTGACTGACATCCTCCTCCCTGCATCTTCTCTCAAAGTACTAGATTTTCCCTGTTTTCCTCTACCCTGATCTCATCCCCCCTGAAGAATAGGGAAAGTGATCTAGGAAAGGCAATGGAAGCAAATATCACCCAGAAAAGGGACCAGGGAACAATGGAAGAGAACCTGAAGTGCAAGATTAGCTGTCAGGCAGGATGGCAGTTTTGGCAATTACAACCTCCTGAAACAGGGACCAAAACCATATTCAATACTGTAATGGTAGGTGACACCAGCTGTTATATGCACAGAATAGATGGGAAATAAATGTTGGAAAATCTGGAAGGATGTAAGTCCATTCAGCAGCAGCAGCACGACAGTGACACAGGCAAGCTGTTTACCTAAACATCATCTTTCAGTTCAACTCAGACACTGACTTCATAAAATGATTTACAGAAAGTCTTTAAGATCTGATCATTGAAATCTTTAAAATTAGAAAGAATTTTCTCAAAACTTCTACAAAGACAGCAAATTAGGTCCAAGCCTAAAACCTGTTCCCTCAAAAGTCAAAACATAACTTGTGGTGCCTCAGGCCAATGTTTAACCTCTGTAGGGTAAAACCAGGCCTAAGGTTATATTTGCCCAGCTGAGAGCAAACAGACCCATGCTTGTCCATCCAGGGATCAGTTCAGAAGAAGCCATGTTACTGCAATGCTTACACACTCTGCCTGCCAGCAGCTTTGTTTTTACAGAGATCTGTGACTAACAGAGCTTCCAAAACAGTATGGTCTTCCAGCCTATGAGCTCAGGGCAGCTGAAGATTATCTTCACCCACTGTCTGCAGACATTCCCTCATCCCCAGAAATAAAGGGTTCTTGAAAGCCATCAAGAAAGTCAAACAAAAGCTTCAAGTAGAAACTGGTAGGCAGTCAAAACCTAATTTTTATGACCAGAGACAAAAGACACCTGCTGTCAAAGCTCCAAAACCACTGCTAGTTTTGCACTCTGAAGGCACTACCAGGCTTTTTGAAAGCTGTCAACACTGTTTTTCAAAAATATGCCTAACTGGAAAAGATGGAAGAGCCAGTGAGATCTGAAAGACACCAGGTTGAAAATCTATTAGTGTCAATATCACCAGCTCAACAGTCTTTGCAGGGGTAATGGGGAGAGGAGGAGAAGGGGCAGAATACCCTCTCTTTCTAAAGGAGTTGGCAGGAAATGAAGATACTCTTCTAAGGCTTTTAGGCAAAGTTCTTCTAAAAGTTAGTTTCTTCAAGAACAGAAGGTATAAGTTAAAAGCTTCACTTCATACCCTTGCCCAGTCTGTTCTGTTCAATGCCACAGCACAACAGATGGGTTCAGAGATCACCTCTCTGCGTCCATCCTCAACCCACCCAGACAGCCCTCACAACTAACCAAAATGCACAGCAGCTCAGGTGTCAAGGGCAAGATCTTAGCAATAGTTAGACATCTTATCTTCCTCTGACAGCTGGTAAATTTATTGTTCAGTTAGTAAATTGCTGAATTTAAAACCTTTGGGTTTGTTTTACTAGTGTTGTGGTAAGAGATCATACAAGTGCTGCACTGACTTCTGTTCAATTTATATTATTTAGGAACTAGACACATACCCACTAAAATCTGGCTTTAATATTCAAAGGTGTACTAACATGTTCAATACCCAATAGTCACAAAAAGAAGACAAAAGTCATCATATATTTATGCAGGAAGGCTAAGAGCACAAAAGTAAGAAACGTTGAAGTCACCCATGATAGTCCCATGCCAAGAATATTATGGTACAAACACATCCATTTATTTTACTCCATGGAGTTTTCAGCTACTGGAAAAGTTACTTCAGAATTTAAGCTTTTAGTGCTTTCCTCTACTAAAACTCACAGTGTACATTCACCTACATGCTATAGGTTATGCACCTATTCCAAGTAGTATAGGAAAGTTCTGAGAAGTGAACTTGTGTGAATATTCATATTGAGAGCAAAATATGGACTGATTTCCTTGCGAAGTTGATGTAAAGCACACTGATTAAGACAAGTTACTTCATGAAAATGCTCAGGAGAGAGAATATATAACCTTTTAAAAGGCTCAAGACATTACTGTTACGAATTTTCTTCTCAGTCTTCCCAATTATCTCTTGCATCTTTTCCCCTTTTGTATCTTCACTGATATAACTTAGGAAGTTCCACTTTTTACTACTTTATCCCATCTGTTTTAAGTTATGTCCTATGGAAACTACACAGAAGGCAATCATCTGAAGAATTTACTCACAGAGGGCAAACATCAATAAGTTTTTTCAAGCTTTAAGTGGATTTAATCTACAAAGGCCAGATTTGAAAAGAAGATAAGATTTAACCAATTGAAATCCAGGGTAAAGAAATGCAGGTCTCATGAAAATTTTGAAATAAGCTAACCAGTAGGTTATATCATTAAATATGAAAATTGAGTCCTCTATATTTGACTAAGGTTAATGCAACCAGTATTTTATTTTTTAAGCAACTGAAAGTCACAACACTTGTGCTTATTAGTTACAATTAATTTTTTCTGTCCTTCCACATTCAAAGCTGCACTAAGCAGCATTTCTTAAACTTAATATGGTTGAATCATAGTCTGCTCGCTGCTGAAGTAAGGCTGTGAGCCTAGATTGTTTCATTCTATTCCACCACCCTCCTTCAAGAGAAATTTAAAGTATATTTCAAATAAGTTGCCTGCCCACTTCCACTGTGCATTGGTTAAGACTTTGAAATCAAACCAAATTTTAATTTATAGTTTGGAGAGCTGATACAAATAATGCCAACCATGTTCCACACATATGACTTGTTATCCATGGGCTAACTCCAGCTATTTTGTTTATTTTTATTGCTATACTAAACAACTACATGTTTGGAGACATCAAGAGGGCTAAGAGAACTTAAAATAGTGCCAGAAAGCTGGCGCACACTGTTGCTGTTTGGAGACTACCAACACAACACTGTTGTCTTCAGCTCCCTGAAAGGAACTCACAGGTTCTCTGAGGTGCAGGCTGGTAGTACAGGAGGCAAGAGACTGAAGATGCAAGAGAAGACTTCCAATTAGATATTAGGGAAAAGTTGCACAATGACTGTAGTCAAACACTGTAACAAGTCACCCAAAGAGACCAGAAGTTTTATCCAAAACTCAACTCTACAAATTCTGCGCAAGTTGATGCGAGTTGGTCCTGCAATGGCTGGGACAGATGACTTCCACAGGTTCCTTCTAACAGAAAATTACTTTGATTTTGCAATGTTTGTCCAATGCCCATTTTGTAAGTGAACTGATAGTGGTGGAGAAGGATGCAGCCATTGATTTAATCTGACATGGCATGCCAAAGACCCTGTCTCATAGGACCAATGGCATACCAAAACTCAACATCCCTGCCAGAGCAACAAGACCAAGAACTCCATCACAGCTTCAAAAGAAGATGGTAAAATAGAAGTCAGAATGCTAAAGACATACGAAGTTGGCACTAAAAAGGATCAATCAGATCCTTATAGGTAGCATATGGAGAAAGTAAGGACACTACATAGATATACCAGGTAGTAAGAAATGCTTGAAACAGCAAAAGAAAACAAGAACTATGAGAATACTGGAAACAAGAAGGCAGCCTTCACAAGCAGAAGGTAGGAAGAAGAGTCAGTTCTTACTCACTGGAATAGGCTGGCCAATGTTCTTTCACAATTAGTTGTGCCCTTTGTTACATCCATTATAAATTACTTGAAAGTTAGCTCATGAAATTTAAGTTGGCCATCCATTATAACAACCAAAAACATTTGCAGAAGGACTTTACAAAATTGAGTGATTAGACAATAAATTTGCAAATTGAACTTAGTAGAATTAGGTAATACATGCATCAACACAATACTATGAACTAAATACTACTATGAACACAATACTACATGAAATAAAAAGTTCCAAGCTCATTAGTGATGGAAGAGTAAGATACTGGGGGTGACAATATATAGTGTCCTGCTATGAAGAAGTGAACACAAAACAGTGTACCACTGTAAAAATCTAGAGTACATTCACACCTTGACTTTTGCCCTGCCTCCCATCCTCTCCTCCTCACTTCACCAAATTGGGAGGAATAAAAGGTGCTCTTTCAATGGAATTGTTATTAGGAAGTCTATGCTCCTTTAGTTCAATTCATTATTAGGGTTGTATTGCAGCTGATCTGACTGGGAATTTGCAGCCTGAAACAGTGTAAATTGCAGCACAAATACATATAGAGACAGCTAATGGTACAACACTGGAATAATACTGGGGAGCCATATAGGGTAGAAGATGCCAATCCTAATGAAATTCATTCATACTTTATCCCAGAAATGGTCCCAGATTAGCCTATTCTCTGCACTATGTCCAATCCAGTGAGCATATTAATAATTAAGCATCCACAAACTATCAGGTCTAGTAGTTCAACTTGTTCTCCATTCCAATTTTAGTTAGCAGCACAGATTTCAAACATATGTATCAACCCTGGTTTTAATACCCTAACACTCTGAGACAGCTGTGTTTGGGATCAGCACTCCCTCACAGACAGAACAGTCACCCCATATGTCATACTTGATGCCTTCATTAGGTACCTGGAGAGGAAAAAACACATTTTAGACCCAGCTCTAGAATGTGTGGTGCTCCCTAAGAGATAATTTGACCCCCAAAAATCTCCTGCCAACCTTCACTTCACATTGATCTTTCCAACAGATAAAGTCATTATTATACATGGAGGTCAGCAATTCCCTCTCAGCTTAGCTGCCAGCCTCTTCCCCCATAACTCAGAATAAACTTGTAAGGACTCTAGTATAGTATAGGAAATTCTGCGAAGAGAATGATCTCCCATGTCAGGACACCAGGCTAGAAAGAACTTTAACAAGCATGACTATATTCTTATGGGATCAGGATGTTGAACTGTCAGTGCTCACTTACTGCCTAGCACAGATTTTAAACATCTTTGTGAACCGTTTGCTAGTAGTTGGCAAATCTTTGCTTACCTGAATGAACGTAGCACCCTCTACTGCTGCCTTCAGGTCTGTACAAACGCTAATGAGAGCCAACTGCTGTTCCGCACTCAAAGCTCCTTTCAGGACTCCCGACTTCTCCATCTCTTTCATTTGTTTGCTGACAGAAACAACACAGATTCATTTAAAGACTTTATCATTCTTAAGCCACCATCAATTTTTTTAAAAAAACTTCTTAACAAACTAGGTACTATACTATTTGTCGTGCCACTGCACACACCTATATTCAAAAATACAAAGGTTAATTTCAGTAATTTCTCCTTCCTCCCTGTCTTATCAAAAGTTTTTCCTCTCTTCAAGCACAGGCAGCTCCAAGATCTACACTTAGATGCAAGATTGTGACCACTTCAAATTTGTTTTAACTGGTGCACAATCAGCAAGAGGGTTTTTTTTTTGCTCATATTTAATGGGAAGCAAGGTCCCTTTAATATACTTCATGCAGTTTTACAAACAGCTCTTTTGCTACAAACCTCACTGCAGGAACACCTCTTTATCAGTATAGAAATAAATAAATACATTCAATATAGAAAAGAGTCCTTCCTAAAAAACATGCCACTACATTTTGGGGTTTTTTAATGACTACAGAACAAGCGTCAAAAAATTCAGTTACTAAACTTGAAACAAATGCTCAAGTACACACCATGGCTAGGACTGGACATGCCACTTCTTCAGAAAAGGTCCCTGCAGTTTGAAGCCCTCAAACATGCAGAACAAGTAAGCCATTTTTCAAAACCATTATAAGCCACTAAGAGGAACAATGGCCACAGAAATTAGGTGGGATTAAACTGTCTGATCACAATCAACCTAAAGCTCTTTGATGTAGTCCTTATCATGGTTAAATCGGTTCTGTTTTCATCAGTTTCATCAGGACAGAACTCCTCTGAGCCTTTGGTTATCATTCAGCAAAAACTGCTCATCCCTATGAAGACACGAAGAAATTTACCTAATGAATAGCAGTAGTAAAAAAAAAAATCCTTTATTCTTCCTACTAACTCAGTTAAGGACACAGCAAATGGATGGCTGAAAAGCACAGACTTCTACTTCTTAAGCAATTTATGGCAAAGAATAGGAAACAGGGATCTTCAGCTCCTTTTCCCAAGGTCACAGGAAACAGACAGCGTGTTGGGCAGAAACTTCATCCAACTCTTAAGGTTTCTAGCACTAAAGGTGCCAGTGCTTCATCTGGAAATAAACAGGTGCCCTAAGCTAGAGAATCCATACCTCTAGCTCCCTCACACCTTGTGAGGCAAGATGAGTAATTCAAAAGGTCTTTACTATCCATTCATTAGAAGTTCATTTCCCAGGTGGTTTTGCCCAAATCCAGCATACTCTCACTCACATGCTCAAAGAAACCCCAAACCAAACTAAAAACACACACAAAACTAAAGTTACATTTGAAGAGATCATATCACAATTACTTACTTCTTTAAAGAGGGTTAAATTCTTGTTCATTCTCATTGCAATACTATATTTGTCTCATCCCCCCAGGTTCTCCAAAATTACAGTACATGACTGGTGACTGAGGGATTCAAAAAAGCTAGTCATAGACTAAGAGATCTAGCTTCTCCTACTATTTTTCTTCCCCAAGTCTTACAGAAGCTTGCAGCACCCATCTTTCCTTCTCTGTCAGTGATAACCATCCTGTATTTCAGCTTTTATGTCATAAACCACTAACAATATACTGTGCACTCAGAACACCATTTTTTAGTTAATCTTCAACACTACCATCTTCATCTTTGGAATTTGAGGCTGGAATGATTTTTTTTTTTTTACTTCTCAACAAAAACATTCTTTTTAACATAACCAATCTTCATATTAGCCACACATTTAAGTCAGTTAAAACATGAAGTAGGAAACGTGCATTACTCGAATTTCGGGTTTCCCTCTTGGGAAATTTTCACGTTTTGCACCTATTGCCATTTTGGTTGTTTGGTTCCACAAATAAATTTTAGTCTTTCAAACACTAGGCCATCTTTATATTTCTGTGGAGTATTAGATTACTACAGAACTGTGACAAACCAGTGTTCTCTGATACTTACCATACACTAGGACACAAAGGTTTGTACATACAGTAGTGCACGACTGACCTCTACTGGATGACTTTTTAATGAAGACAGCCTAAATTTTTAGGGGATCATCCCTAGGATGACGCTAGACTGTGATCATTGCAGCCATGTCCATAGCTTCACTCTGTAGCTGTATTGTGTGTGCAGCTCAGAGAGTTTCACTCAATACCTGTAAGGTCTTTGAAGAACGAAGAATTCACACCCATCAGAAAATACTACCTTTTTGAGCTTATGCATCATCTACCTCCAGAGTTTTACTGTTGTACTTGTCTGCCCCTCAGCACCATTCTGAGAACTGGGCTAGTATTTGCTTCAGGCTAAGGAATCCAATCTATGGGAACTCTACCAATCACATAAAATGTCTGGAATGCTTCTGGTTACAAATCCTACTTTAAAAGTCTTTACAGAAGGACCCTGAAAGCAATACTAACACTTAATTCATCTTGTTCACACCCCACTTGCCTCACCTTTATCCACAGCCACTACTGGGCAGCTGTATTCAGCACACACTGTAGTGACTAGCAAATACTTAACAGAATTTAAAACTGCTTAATCACAACCATATTGCCCACACTAACAAGAAGGGAAGGAAGAGTTGGAATCACCAGCCCTGTTCTTCACAAGTTCAGCCAGCTGCTGTTGCCCAAAGACCAGTCAGAGCACTACCACCTCGTGCTGTCTGATAAATGAGAGGGTAGTTGGCATGGCAAAAACAAACCAACAAACCAAAACAACACCTGTCCCATATATTTAGCCCGAGACAGAACAGACCAAGTAGGTTTTGTGTAACCAAGCCTGAAAGCTTTCAGGAAAGGAGATTTCACCAACTCCTTGGACAACCTGTTACTCTGCATACCAGAGAAATGTGAGCACCAGCACTGTTCTCAAAACACAACTTTAGTAATTACACAAATCACCCTTACTGAAATCCTATGTTCCAGCTGCCCAGGGGACTGGCTACCATGCAGGAATGAGGTGAAAATACAACGTTTTCTTTTGGAGGTGTTTTCAACTCAGTCAGAGAGAACAATCAGACAGAACCTTTGTAAAGGTGGAATCTATCCCCTTCCAAAGCCTATCAACTTGTTCTCTAGTTAGTTCTTCAAGTGAAGAAGTTTTGCCAAGCTAGTAAATTGCACTTTTGGGCCTGGTGGGTGGGCAGAGATAAAACTGAAAGATAGTATCAAGCCTATGATTTAGTGCAAACTTGATGTGCCAGCATCAGGCACTCAATATCAAACTGGGATCTGAAAAGAATCATCCAGTTAGAAATTCTCCCCTCACTGGAGATCTATAAAACTATCAATGAAGACCTAAGCCAACCTGCATTTTGCCCTTGATATATACAGTACCAATACGACAAAGCAAGACATAAGACAGACTGGAAGACCAAGCCAATAAGCCTGGTAATTAATCAAGCATTGTCAGCAGAATAATGTCTAGAACAACAGCACAGTAACTACTTGGAAAAGTTTACATATTACAAGAATCATAAATTTATTTTTGGCAGAGGGGCACAAACTAAAGCATTTCTGCATTCTATGTTTTAGGACTACTTTCAGGAATAGGATACTACCTGATTTTTCTAATTCTCATTATTTCAAAATACAGCAATTTTGCATTCAAACCAGAAAAAAGCATGCTGGATATGAAAAATTACATTTCCCAAGGCAGGCTACTAGCACATGCATTCAGTAGGTCCAGTGTGGTAAAAGGGTGTTCCTTAGTTTGGTTTCTTCAGCAGAACAAAAGGTTGTTCCATTAGAGCAGACTCTGAGATGTTCTGAATTTATATAAAAGGCAATGAGCTATGGGTCAAGAGACTAAAAGGCAACAACATAAAATAATTAAATATCACTTCTGCCATCAAAGAAGTATCATCTCCTTTTAGAAGTAATGTTAGTGTTGCTTACTACTTAAATCTCAGTTTTATTTGTAAAAGGGAAACTACAAATAGTAATCTGTGCACTTCAGTTTCTTCCCATTTAGTAGTACCTCCATACACTACAAGTTTATGCTGACTAGAGTGGAATAAATATGTTCCAATGCTAAAACAAAATAAACCACAAAACCAATAAGCCTAAAAACTTCCCTGAAAGTATTTCCTATTTGGAGGGAAAAAGGAAAGCAAATTACATCAAGTTCAGAGAACCAGTTACCAGCTGGCTCTATCAGAGAGACATTCCCTTGCTGCTCTCCTGTGAGCACACATTACATGCTCAAGCTCCAACTCTTACAGAAGTATCAGATCAGTAACTCAATGTGATTTACTGCAGGTTGTGTGCTATGAAATGAGTGCAAAGAAGTTTGACCATATTTTGATAGATACAATCATTAAAATAGTGGTTGAAGAAACTGTGTAGCTTGTATTCTTGTCACAACAACTATGTTTTCCCGAAACTAGGCTTTTTAACTGGAGTGTTACAACAGCCAAAATACACAAGTTAATTATAAGTTAAGAACATCTTATGTAAAAGGCAAAACCTGCCTTGAACTCAACTGAACTTGCCTTGAACTTATCATGACTTGGATGAACAGGCAGGAGCCTCCTCAGCAAGTTCACTCATGAAACCAAACTGGGATGAGTGGCCAATATCCCAGAGGTCTGTGGAGCCCTTCAGAAGGACCTGAACAGGTTGGAGAGATGGGCAAAGAGGAACCTTCTGAAATTCAACAAAGGCAAATGAAAGGTCCTGCACCTGGGGAGGAATAACCCCAGGCACCAGCACAGGCTGGGGGTGACCTGCTGGAGAAGGACCTGAAGGTCCTGGTGGACAACAAGCTGTCCATGAGCCAGCAGTGCCCTGGTGACCAAGAGGCCACTGGGATCCTGGGATGCATTACAAAGAACAGTGCCAGCACGTCAGGGGAGGTGATCCTGCTCCTCTGCTCAGTCCTGGTGGGGCACATCTGGAGTGCTGTGTCCAGTTCTGGGCTCCTCAGTACAAGGACAAAGACACAGAGCTCCTGGAGGGGGTCCAGCAGAGGGTTATGAAGATGATTAAGATGCCAGAGCATCTGTCCAACAAGGAAGGGCTGATGGAGCCAGGCCTGTTTGGCCTTGAGAAGAGAAAACACAAGGCACCTCAACAATGTCTATAAGCACCTGAAAGAGCGGTGTCAAGAAATGGATGCAGACTCTTCTCAGTGGTGCCAAGCAATAGGACAAGAAGCAACAGGCAGAAACTGGAATACAGGAAGTTCCACCTGAACAAGAGGAAGAGCTTCTTTACTGCAAGGGTAACTAAACACTGGAACAGCTTGCCCAGAAAGATTGTAGGGTCTCTTTCATGGAGCTATTCAAAAGCTGGATACAAGAAGCTTTAGAAAACCCTGCTTGAGCAGGGAATTTGGACTAGATGACCTCCAGAGCTCCCTTCCAACACTACCCATTCGGTGATTCTGTGAACTCCGAAAGGAGAATAAGTACAAGTAATAAGTAACAAGTAAGTACAGACCCACTCAAATAGCACTCTATCCTATTACACACTACATTCTATGCTTCAAGTTTTCAAGCTGAAAACCTTGGAAGGCTAACATCCTCATCTTGCTATTAGAAAAAGAAAAAATTTGGGCAAGTGCTGTCTTTAGTAATGAACACCACAAAACTGCCAGCTAATAATCCAGAATCTCACCATGGCTACCACTACGACAGCAACTCTGAAAAAAACCAAAAGGTTGTGTCATCTAGGCGATGTAACAGAGATGTTTCATCTAACATCTCCCTGGAAAGAAAAAAAAAGAGGGGATAGATTTCCCCACTCTTGTTATCAGGCCTTTTTTAGTAGATCTCACTAGACATCACTTTTTAATTTCTGAACTCTAACAACTGAACTGATCTACAAGGTGTTCCTGAAGTCACTCCTGTTTGCTTTAAGACTTGTTACAGAAAACAATTAGGATGCAACATAGCACAACCTTTTTTCAGGTGTACCTTATACCCCATAGAGCTGACACACAAGCTGACATGTCACTCCAAGGCATCATGAAGAGAGAACTGATGCATATAGGTTGATGCTAATTGTGAAGTCATCTGAAGTCCAGCATTAAATGCCGATACAACAAGATAAGGTTGTGCACAGAACCACTTTATAAATGTACCTTCACCTTCTCTCACAGGCAGATAAAAGCTGTATTTTCATGCCCAGCAAGAAGGGGGTGCAAAGGACCAAGCAGACATGTTCCTTCTAACACAAGAACTAGGGGTCAATCAAAGTGACTTAGGAGCCAGGTTCAAAACAAACACAAGGGAATGGCTCCTCACAGCAGTAAATCTGCAGAACACAAAGTCCTTTGGTAAGGAGGCCACAGAAGCATTTATATCAGTTCAAGGGAAGGTTAGAGAAATACTTGGAAGAAATCCAGTGAAGAGTGACTGAATAGGCAATTAACTTGTTGGCATTGAAGGTTGGGGGAGGGGAGCAGACAGGCAAAGACTTGAACTTGTTAGCTCATGTAGTAGCAAAAGCACCAGGCTTTAGCCACAGTGCCATGGGCAACAGAAGAGGACTGGAGGCCTCCTGGACTCAGCAGGTGCCAGTGATGTCACGTTCACACCCTCAAACTGGCACTCCTTCTATAGATGCTTCCTACTTCAACAATAAGTGATCAATGACACTAGCAACTTGTTCTTCTAGGACACAAAACCACCAGTTTAAGAGTATAAAAAGTAGTTACAAAATGCTAGTAATTGTAGCAGGGCTTCTCAGCAATCCATCTTAACCTACCTCCACTTAGAAAGGGTCTTTGTTGCCCTTCTGAGCAAAAAACTCTTAGGTTTGCGTATTTTAAACATAGCCTATAAATAACCTAATGGTGGTAGTATTATTTTAAAAAAATTAATTTAAACTTAAGATTTTGAATAACCTAAAAATTAAATTTTTCTTCAGACGTGTTAGTGACGCTTGGAAGCACAGATCTTCTGATCTGAACCTGTACTTCTAAGTTAAAGCCTTCTTCAAAGCCAAAAATCTATGCTCCCTGAAATAACAAGATACAGCTATTTATTCATAATTACAAAAATCCCACAGTTTCATTCCAACCCCAGCTATTTCAAGTCAGGTTACCTACCGAATATTTTCCAGTGCAGTTGTTAGCTGCTGTTGTGCAATATCATAAAGTTTCACTTTGAAGCCTCCAGCAGCGAACACCATGGCCCAGCTGCGACCAATGAGTCCACTGAAAAAAAAAATAAATCAGCCAATTAATAAACCAGCATTTAATAGGAGGAAGGAGATCTTGAAAGCATTGCAAAACCCAAAATGGTTGAGCTTGGACTCTTCCATATTTGATAGAAGATCAGTTACATACTGATGAGAAACAAATCTCTCTAACAGAGAAATACCCTTTGCTGGCTGCGTACAGCAGCTTCTATGAAATCTGAAATGAAAACAATGGGGAAGAAAAAACCCAAAGCAAAACAGAAAAAGGAGAGCAGAATTCAAATAGGAGGAACTACTACTTTGGGATGCTGGACTCAATCAACAACAGTTCAGTCAGCCACAACCTTAACCTGGAGCTGGTTAATGCATTTATATTACAGAGATTTGTTTGGTTTATAGACTGAAGGCAGGCAGCCGTCCACTGATCCCAGAGTGCAGGATTCTGCTTCAGAAAACCCAAGGCCCAGCTACAGTCACAGGTCCTCAGCAATTCAGAAAGTACCACAAGCACACAAAAAGGGGGAAAAAAAATCTAAACTGAGCATGGGTTTGATACTATTTTTCCACCTAGCCACACTACCTTTATTTTTAGATGAAGCACTGAATCATGCTGGATACACACAGGAACAGTCTGCCTACATCTTTTGGTGAAATCATATTACTGAGCAATACATGGAGGAAATCTGTAGTAACTGACAATTTTATTATCTCTCTTAAAGCAATGCAGGTTTTAATTTCATTAGATGTGTATCAGGCAATGGTCTTTTCAAATGGAAGCACCAAGCCACAGTGTCACAAGCTTAAGTAACCTGAAATCAGAAAAAAATTAGGAAAAAGAAATCCATAACAGAGACAAGATCAGAAATTTATATCCATGACTGTTACAGTAGGGATTTTGATAATTACATGCATTTAATCTGATTTCCAAGATCACTGTATTTACAGCATTAAACTTTAGTGATCTCTGGCAACTGAAAAATTCAAGGCCATTAGGGCATCAATAAAAAATTAAAGGGGAGCAAAAGTCAGAGATAAAGTAATAGGGTAGACGAGAAAAGAAGGAAGAAAAAACAGGAACATGCTCAGCCTTTGGTTTAACTATATATTTTTAAAAAGGATCAAAACAGGAAGTTTCAGAAAATAGCAGGAATCAGTGGAAATAACTGGGACAAAAAAAAAGAGTGAAGCTTTGCATTTAGTGCCATTAAGCAGACAGTAAGATCTCACTCAAAACCTACCATTTAAAAGTAAAAACAACTTCTCTGTAGTAAGCCCAGAGTTCATAAATTCTGAGGGAAGCAACAGAACAAACTTACAGAATAGGCATGGTCAAGGTTTGTTAGCTACTGTAGCCTCCTGGATAACCAATATTGATAAAATAAAAGCATATGAATCGCTTCAACCTGACATGAGCATATCTGAGCTATCAGTATCTTTACAAAGTAGCATAAATTGCACTTTTAAATTAAATTTCCTTAAAACACAGAAAAAATTTCTTTCACTTTAATACAGGTTTCTAGGATTGTGGGGTTTTTCTTTTGAACCACACCACCACAAGGTAAGTTGATAGTAGGCATCAGGCCTTCACCATTACTGCATTGTACATGACAGCATCATTACAACCTGATGTTAGCATATTTGACCCCAAGACAGTGCTTTTTGACACTTTAATCACTGCCATTTTGGGCCCAGTGACAGAAACATATTAACAACCAGATCTGCTCACACAACTTCTGCAGGTGCTACCAAAACCTGCAGTAGTGACACGGGAGCCACAGCAGGCAAGTTTCTGTGAGTACCAGCAGTAGGAGTCAGTTTGCTCAGTGTCACACAGCAGCACTGAAACTCCCAACCTGAGGCTTCAAGTAGTGCTGCTAATAAAGTTTGCTGCAGCTCAAGGTACTGTGGTGCACAGGGGACTGTAACTATCTCGTAGGTATTTTCTTTCCCCTCCAGACTCCTGTTCGAGTAAAGAACTTTAGGTTCAGCTCAATGAGAGGATGAAACAACACATTTCCTCACAAGCTCACTTTTGTGGCAAGTCAATACTACTTCAAGAGTGTCTAAGACTAACTTGGGAGTTTCCCAGCATAGCTGAACAACAAGACACTAAGCAGTGCTTGGATTTCTCCACTCCTCTTGCACTTACACACACACAAGGCATTGCAACGAAAAGCGACAGCAGCCTTTCCGACCTAAAAGGTGATTTACTTCGGTAAAGGTGTTCGCTTGCTGTTTGTTTTAAAGTAGCACAGAGCTGTCAGGGGCTTAAACAAAGAGCACTCTAAGTAGAGCCGAGCAGGTGCATCGCCCCCACTTCCCGAGATCCAGCAGCGCGCCCCCGCAGCTGGGCAAAACCCACCGAGCCAGCACCTCGCAGACACATCAGACGGCTGCAGCAGTGGGGACAGCTGAGGCACTGCCGTACCCGACACGGAGCCCCCAAACCCCCTCCCCGCAGGCCGGGCCGAGAGACTGCGCCAAGCCTCTTCGCACGCCGCGGGCATCCGTCCTACAGGCTCGGCGCCGGGCTGGGGCGCTGCCCCCGCCCGCGGGCGACCAGAGGCTTTACCTGCCGATGATGGCAACCTGCGAGGGCTCCATGGCTGCGGGGGCCGCGACCGGCAGATGCGGGATGAGCTGCGGGATCGGCCACCTCTGCCCTGTGCACGCCCGCCCCGCCCGCGGCTCCCGCCATGTCACGGCCGCCCATTGGCTCCGCCGCCGTCGCCTGGCCTGGGACAGAGCCTGGGC
>VZUI01025896.1:0-13845 GCA_013401135.1 Cettia cetti | reverse complement strand
CAGCTCTGCACACAGCAGGGACACAACACAAATCCTTCTCCTGCTGCACACCAAGGACAACTTTCAGCCCAAAGCACAACCAAGGGTGGCTGCAGGGAGGAACAAGAAGGATGGGAGCTCACAGCCTGGAGCTGGGACTGGACAATTCAACCCCAAAGTGCAAATGGACCAAAACTGATCCAAGGGTGAGACCTGGGCACCCTTTGTCCATTTTGTGACCATTTTGTGACCATTTTGGGCCCACCTTGGGTGTAGCCCTGGCCAGGCCCTGTCCTGCCCAAGGTGTGCCCTAAAGGCCTTCCAATGAATCCCTGCTTTATTCTCCAGCCCTTGCAGCCTCTGTCTCAGGTCAGCCTTCCCAGGGCAAGGATCCCCAGGCTGCACACACAAGGCTCAGCTCAGCATCAGAACCAGCAGCATTTTGGCCAACTGCTCTCGTAGCAACAACCAAACCCCGCAGAAAAACCCCAACCCTGGCTCTTTTCACACTTGACCTTCCCCTCAGCGCTCCATTAGCCTCCGTGCCCGGGCTGTTTGCTGCTGGAACTCTACGAGGGCTGCTGCTGAGTTTATTCCAGGAGCAGAGGGCTTGGCTCAGCAGCATCCCCCGGGGCTGCGACCCCCGCCCCTCGTTAGCTCTGCCTGCCGTGTTTAATGGACTGGGCTACAAAAAGCTGGGCTGGTGGGAGCCCCCAGTGTGGCTTGTAAAAGCCAGCCCCAACAAGGAGCTGCAAAGGGGGCCGTGTGGCTTCCCTGCTCTGCTGCCCAAACAGGTTATTGCTCGTAAAACCCCTCGCTGGAAGCAGCAGCGCTCCCAGGGCAAGGCAATGAAGGCTTTGGAGATGTTCAATAAAAAGGCCCCCACGCTTGATTCCTTTCCCAAGGAACATTTGATATTTGTTGCTCTGGGGTGCCTAGAAAGGAAGAAAATTACTGGCCCATTAACAGCTGCCCCTTGGCCTGTTTTGTCAGATTTAAAACAATGCACTCAAAATTGGCAGTTGAGGCAGCTTTAAACATTTGTTTTGCCTCGGATTATTTGCAACACCCTGTAAACTCGGGGGCTTTTCACTCCCTGGCTGAGGGGATTTCTCCTATGCATTTTTCCATGTGTGTCCAACATATGGAACAATAAAAAAAAAAAAATCAAGCTCATAGCTGGTGTCACAAAATATTTTGGGGGTGGAGAGGCCTTGGGGAGGTGGTGTGGGACTTGGATCAGTGTGACCTGGCAGAGACCTGGGCCTGAAGGAAGCTCATGTTTTTATGAGCCAGGAAATTGCAGGCTCAGCTTGGGCTGTGCCAGTTGTCCAGAAGTGTTCAAGTTTCACATCATAACTTGGATCTCAGTGGAGGTGAGGAGGTAGAGGGAGATGTGGCAGCTGCACGGGAAGGTGGGCACCAAGAGGTGCAGGGGTGGTACAAGACATCGAGTTGGTGATTGGGGAAAACATTTAAGAACCTGTGAAGGGAGGAAAAATTCATCCAATTTCCACTCCCACTCACAACTGCCCAAAAGCTGATGGCTTGGGAACAAGAGTCCCCATTTTTTCCTCTGTGCCCTTTCCTGGCCAGCTGGGAGCAGAGACACCCATCCTTTCTCAGGGTACCCCCTCTCGTGCAGCTGCTCTCGCCTGTCCAACAGGCACAGGGTGGCATTTTGGGGCTGTCCTGTGTAGGGCCAGGAGCTGGACTTGAAGATCTTTCTGGATCCCTTCCAGCTTGTGACATTCTTTATGAGCATTCTTTTAAGGGGAGGGAGGGCTGGCAGAGGTGTGGGACCAAACTGTGGAGAGCCAGGGAAGAGAGGAACATCAACTGTGGCCAAGGGGATGCCTGAAGAGCACGTAAACCCTTTCCCTCTGCCCATCAGCAAGAGAAGAGTTCAGCTATGCCTGACTTTCCCCCAAAAAATTTTTTTTCTGCTTCTATCTGGAAATGTTTCCATGCTCAGGGGTGTTTGGAGGAGCCTCTGGCTGCCTTGATGCATCCAATGCCAGCTGGGCACTGTCCGTGAGCCACAGCATTGCTGGCACTGAGGAGTGCAGACACCGTGGGCTTTGGGCAAAGCTGGAGTTTCCCCCAGCATTCACACACTCAGCCACATCTTGTTCTCCAGGAAATCCTGCTGGGAATACGGGAATAACGTGGGAAACTTTGGGGAGAGGCTCAGTAGCCAGAGAAAAGAGCGAAGGCCCCGATGAGCACTGCTGACAGCCAGTCGGGAGCCAGCCAGGTGCTCCCTCTGCTCCTATCCACAGCCTATTTCCTCGGAATTCCAGGGCTGACAGTTCACTTTTCCAGCAGTGGGTGGGCATCCCACAGTGCAGGCAAGTGGCCAGAAAATCCCAGCTGCTCCCAGAGCCCCTCAGCCAGGGGCTGTGAGTCGCCCGTTCACACCAAGCGCAGCACAAACATCACTGCGGCACCCCTGGGCATCTGTCAGAGCCACCCTCAGCAGGGCACCACCAGCCAAGGGAGTGGAGGTATTCCTATTTAAATAAAAGGCAGAAAATTAATCAAGCAGCCCCAGTTGTGGTGTTTCCCAGCTTTCTTCATTTGTCACTTCAGTCACGCTGTTTCGGTGCAGCTTTTAGGGTGGCTTGGACAGGCCAGCGACAGCACAAGGGCTCTTGGCAGGCTCGGCAGAGCAGGGAGGGAGGTCCCAGCTGTGGGATCTCCCAGCCCTGCCTCCTCTTACCCAGGCTGCCCACAGCAACCCCATGGAGCCAGGCAGGTCCCTCTGGCCACCAGAGCCAGGTGTCTCCAGGGAAAAACACATCCAGGGACAGCTTTGGAGCAGGAGCCTCATCCAGAAACTTCCAGCTCCAACCTTCCTGTGTGAGGAGGACACGAGTGGGTTTTCTGCCTGGCTTCACTCCTTGCTCTGGGCAGACAGAGGGTGGCAAAATCCCCATTGCTTCTTTTGGAAAATCCCCATTTACCTTCTCTGCCTGCCTTCGGCTGCCCCATTTGATGACGCTCCATGCACTGTGCTGCTGGTGGGATCCAGGCCCCCATCCCATGGGGATGGCCCATATCCAGGGTCCAAACGAGCCTTGGACCATGGTCAGGGTGGGCACCATGTCCAAAAATCTCCACACAGCCAAGGGGAGCTCTCCCCCCTCAGCTCTGCACGAGCTGGGCTGGAGTTTGTAACGTCCAGCTGTCATCACTGGCATTTGTCAAATGAAGTGACCACTCTTGGGACAGGTACTATTTCAAAAGTGGACATCACTTTAAAAAAGTGCTAATGTACAAAGCTGTCAGGTCCTGGCCTCGGGAGCAAGATCAGGGCTCTGATGTTTGGGGAGAGATAAGGCACTGAGCTGGCCGCTCCCGCCAGGGCCTGGGCTCCTTCCCAGAGCCACTCAGCACAGTGCACACCAAGCTGGTCCTTCCCAGACGTGGGACCAGCAGCCTCCTCCTCAGCCTGCTGCTCCAAGCAGCTGGGAGGGAGCTCCAGCCTCTCCCAGAGCTTCACCTCCACCTGCCTGACGGAGCCTGAAAACCAGAGGCAGCAAAGCCTCAGCTAGATTCAGGAGGTTAAAGCACAGGAAAAACCTTCCAGAGGTAAAACCTCACAGGTTTCCAGTCACTTCCCAAGAAACGTGTGCTAGAGGGTTTATTTTATAGAGCAGGCAGTGCTGCTGCTGCCTGAGTGCTCTGCTCACCAAGGGCTTCTTCGTCCAAAGATTTTGAGGGCTTTTCCCAAAGCCAAGAGGCCTCTGAAGGTGGGGAGGGAAGGTATAAGCTTCCACTGAGGTGTCTGTCACCCCGTGTCCCCAGCAGGGCTCAGGGGCACAGCTGAGCCTCTGCTTAGTGAAGGCCACTGGGGCAGAGGCCTCGCTCAGCCCCTGGAACCTGCTTCTCCACCTTAATTTAGGAGAACAAGAAAACAAACACCCCAAAACTAGAACTCAACACATCCCCTTCGCCTTCCTACTTGGAGTTCTGGAGGCAGCCAGCCCCAAGCCAGAGGCTCTCAGGATTTTTAGGGATTATGCAGCTGGTTTCATGTGCTAGCTCCTGCCCCAGCTGGAACAGGAGCCTTGGGAAAGCACAAAGCAGCCTCTGCCTGGGGAGGGTTCTCAATGGCACCAACCCCACAGGGCAGGCAATGATTTCACTCTGTCCCTTGGTCCCCCCAGAGCACTTCCTGCAGGGCCTCCCTCTAAATGCTGCTCCCCAAACACCAGCAGCACCCAGGGCAGGACATTTCTAACCCCCAAAATAACCCAAACCAGCAAACAACACCTTCCCCCCCTTCTCCCTGTGGGAAAGAATTCCACCAGGGAGAGCTCACCTTGCCAGCACCCAGTGCAGCATTTCAGCAGCTGCTGCAGTCCCAGGGCTTTTTATAGGATTCACCACCCCGGGGAGGGGAAGTCCTGCCCTTTCTCTAATTATTGGCAGCTTGTCCAGCTAATTAATCCTCTCTCCTTCCTCCTGTGTGTTTTACCAGTTGTGCTCATCAGGACATCCCATTCTTCATTAAAATCAGAGTGGAGATGAACTTCCTTGTGCCTCTGCAGTGTGTGGAGTCCTACAGTTGGTCTGTGGTGCATGGCTGGAAATAAAATGAGATTTAAAAAGTACTTTCCATAAATGATGTTGTATTTAGCATGGCAACATGGACAAGTGGAACCCAAAGAACCAAAACAATGCCACAGAAACACAGAGGGCACCACCCTGAATGTTGATTGTTGGGTGGCTTTTTTTTGCAAATGATCATTTCTGGAAAATCCAGTAGCAGTGAAAATCTATTTAAATCAGAACTTTTTCTTTATTTATTTATTTATTTATTTTTTTAAATGCCAAAATTCCTATTCATGGGTAATGAAATACACCTATTTCTTTAAATAAAAATGACAAATCCTTATTCCTTATTAATAAAAGGAGGTTATGATGGGAGGACAGAGTTTTGCATTGAGCTGTAGAAAAAAAACCCATCCAAGATAAACAGCCCAGAAAAGCTCTCCAAGGGCCTTGCCCAGGGTGTGAGGCCAGGAAGGTTCTGTGGTTCTGCAAGGAAAACTGAAATCAAAAGCTGCAGCCCTGCAAATTCCCAGCAAAGCCAAGTCACAGATGTTTAAGTGAGGGTGATTAACGCTGGCACAGCTCTCCATGGGAAGTGATGGATTTGCCATCTCTGGATGTCTTCAAAGCACATCTGGATGATTCCAGGGGCTGGATGTGACCTTCCCTGGCACTGGAATTGCTACTGTTCACCTTGCAGCTCCACAAAAAAATACTTGCAGAGACCAAATTTCTCCTCCCAGCTCTGATTTCATCCTGCTCTGGGCCTTTATCAGAGTTGTTTCTTCTCCTTGGGATTTTTGCCATCAGTTCTTCACCCTTGCTGGGAGTGTTAAGGGCAGAAATGCCCTGCACGGTGCTCAGCAGGATCAGTGAGGTTGATTTTAGGGTTTCATAACCTTGGTTCTGCAGGAATTTTCAAGGGTTATGTAGGTTTTGGTGACAATAAGAAGTCTGGGGGGATTTCACTGCCAGCAGGTTCCATGAGCACACTGACTGTACAAAAATCCTTAATTCTTCTTAAGGCAATTCTTAATGCAAAACATTCTTCTCATAAGGAGCAAAAATAGGGAATTGCATAAATGAAAGGAGCAGAGGACAGAGGATTTTGCAAAAGTGAGTGGATGAGTGAACTCTGGATCAATGTAAACACCTTAAAATACAAATCACCAAAGGTGGAGAATCAATTTTCAAGTTATCCTCATCTGGAAAAAGGATGAGTTTATTTAGGGCCAAAGAGCCCAAAGGGAGAGATTGGCATTGCTGAGACATCTCCAGGGGATGGAAAATCAGGAATGATCAACCAGAACAGCACCACAGGCAGGAAGAAATAGAGAAATAGAACATCTGACCCAGCTGGGCTGGATCTGTGGGCTCTAATCAGAAATGCCCTGTATTTCACGGGGATTTTTAGGAAAACTGTTAATATTAAATGTGATGTAGGAGCAGAAGTTTTAAGCAGCTGGGCTGGGAGACAGGAGTTTTCAAAGCAGAGCTGCAAGGCATTGTTTTCTTTTTTTTAATGGCCCTTTTATCAACCCAGTGCTCAAGCCAGTGTGTGAATTTTGGCTTTGAGTGGTAGGAAACAGGGCATGCATCACCCCAGGGGTTTGTGGAGTGCCAGGGCAGGGGGGGACAGTGGATGGAGCAGCAGGGACGTGTCCAGGGGGGTTGTTACATCTCCTGAGAGCTTCTTCCAGCCTGAGCCACACAATTTTGTTGCCTTTGTAGCTGCAGAGGAGGGGGTGGGGGATTGCAGCAGGCTCATGAAGTGGTTTTGTTGCATTATCAAGCACGGGGAAACAAAAATTCAGCTTTTTAAAGGACATCTTCACCTGGGCACTGAGAGCTCCCTGAGTTATTCCTTTTGATGACTTTCCCCTCAATTTGGGCCTTCCTAGGACCTGAATTTCAGAGCTGAGCTGAGCCTAAGGTGCAGGCAAGCAATATTTTGGTGTTGCTCCTCTGTCCCCTCCTTGCAAGGATCACCCCCGTGGCTCGGCGAGCCCTGAGGAGGATGAATCCCCCCACATGCCATCCCTGTCCATCCCCTCAGCGGGCTCTCCCACCATCCCAACCCCTCTCTGCTGCTTCCAAACCCCACCTTTCCTCTTTTCCTGCTGGCCATGCTGCAGGGAAATATCAGAGGCACCCATGTGGCTCAGAAAGGAGGCACTGGCCGTGGAAGAAACACCCAATTATTTAGCAGCTGTCAAGGTTAAGCTGAATAACCCGGGCGTGGGGAAGGCTGGGCTTTGGGAGAGGCACTCAGCATCTTCCCCGAGGGAAGCACAGCCCAGGGAAAGGCAGGGCCGGGGCTGCCCGGACGGGAAGGGAGCCCGGGATGCCCTGGCACGCCGGGGCAGGGCTGGGCAGGCCAGCTCTGCCCATCCATCAGCCTCCCCGAGGATAAATCAAACCCGGAGGGGAAGGGGGGAAAAAAGTGTCCGAGGGGGAGCTGGGGGGGCTGCGGGCAAGGGGGAGAAGAGGGAACGAAAAGGCAGCGTGAGGGAGAGGAAAAGCCAGATCAAAGGCAGAAATTCATCAGAGATAACGGAATTATTTATTTTTCCTGCTGCTAGTGGGGATTTTTTTTTTTTTCCCCTTTGAGGCCCCCCAGGCCTTCTGGGCCGCTCCGTCTCCAGCCAGTCTGTTATTCTCAGGCGTCCCATCACCCCAGCCCAGGCACAAAGCAACATGTTCACTTCATCACACGGCTCTGCTCGGCACAGAGAGACCTTTTGATCTCCGTCTCTGCTGTGTTTATATGTGACAGTGCAAGAAATGTATTTACAGTACACGGGGCTCTGTTAGACACTGCCTGCCTTCATTTGAACATTAATATTGGCAGCAGGGTGGAGGGGGGGGAGCAGCTCTCCTTTAATTCCCCCCTCATTTATTAAAATGTTTATTTGGAAATCCGCAGGCCCATTTATCTGGTTATTACTCAGAGCAGGATCAAATAATAACTCAGGTTCTCTGTGTCACACAAGACAAACCAAATATACGCTGGATGAGGGCTTTCAGTGGCCCCTGGATCCATCCTCATGCTGGCACTCTGCCCGCTGGAGGGCCCTGGGTGGGCTCCCTGGACCTGTAATGCAGCTTCTCATCCCCAATTGCACAGGCTCAGGTCCAGCCCCAGCCAGTTGCTACTGCTGGAGGTCCCCCCAAAGCCCCCGATAGCAGGGGGGGCCTCACTGGGCTGGGGGGTGTTCAGCAGAGCCTCTCCCCAGCTCTGCCTGGCTCAGGCTCTGCTTTTCCAGGTGTCTCCTTCCATCCCCATCGCTGTTCCTGCAGGAGATGGGTGTGTGCAGCACCAAGCCACGCAGTCCCAGCAGCTCACTTGCTGGGAGGGGCCGGAGAACGCAGAGCCACCAAGAGATCCTGTTCTCAGACCCAAACCCTCAGCCTGGCAGTTCTGCTCTCCTCCCCCTCTGCCTACCCCACCATCTCCTTCCAGCCTTCACTCCCCATCTCACCTTCTGCTTCACTTTGGGTTTGCCAGCCATGGTGAGCCCTACTTTGGAAAACACCAATTTCAAGCTCTCAGCAGGTCCAGGCCGCATTCAGAGGGTGTAAGAACCCCTGGCACACTTCTGGTGACCAACTCTTGGTTTCAGAGGCTCAGAAAACATTGAAGCCACTTCTGAGTGGAGCTTGGTGTGGATTTTTGAGCAAGCAGTGAAATGGCAAGGGAGAGGTGAGTGTGGCTGATTTCAGGTGATCACAGGGGGCTGAAGAGGTGGCAGAGCTGGGCAGGAGCACTCCCCACACAGGCCCAGAAGAGAGGCTGGAGGTGCCAACCTGCAAAACACTTGGGAAAACATCGGTGCTTGAGGAAAGGAATAATTCCAGACCCTGCCTGATGCAAGGAGTGGTAAATTCAGTGAGTGAGAGTGGGCACGTGGGATCTTTGCGTTTCTCCTCCCTCTCTCTCGACTACAGAGGTTGGGCAAACATCAAATCCCAGCTCTTCTTGGCATCATGAAGGGCTTCCCATCAGCAGCTGCTTGCACATTTGGGGTTAAAAAACCCTAATTTGTGCTCTGAGAGCTTCTGCATCCCAGCCACCTCCTGATCCCCAGCTCCACCACAGCTCTGCTGCCCCACAGTCTTGCTGGGGCCTTTGGAGGTGTTAGAGGGGATTTGTCCCAGCCTTGGACGTGTCCAAGGCCAGGCTGGATGGGGCTTGGAGCAGCCTGGGATAGTGGAAGGTGTCCCTGCCATGGCAGGGGCTGGAACGAGGTGGTTTTTAACGTCCCTTTAAATCCAAACAATTCTGTGGTTTAACCATGAGGTGGCTCTGCCTTGGTGGGTCCCAAGTGCTCCCAGTGCAGGGTGATCCCAGCGGGAGCTTCTGAACACAAACATCCATGGGATCACCCCTGGGAGCTGGGCTCACCCCATCCTGGAGAGGGATATTTTGGAATAAGGCACTGCCAAGCCCTGAGCCCTTAGGAATCATCCCTGCTGCGGGACTCACCCTGCCCCAGAGCCCTCACCCGCGCTGCTCAGCCTTTACAAAGGTTCATTCTGAACGCCTCCTTTCCCCACTCGTGGATTTAGGATGCCCAGGGTGAGGTGCCACAAAAATCTCTGACCAGCCAGGAAACCCCGAGCTGCTGCTCAGCCTCTCTCCTGACAGCCTGTGGAGGCTTGGCTTGGGGAAATCCTGGGGTTCTGGGGCAGGAGCCACAGGTGGCAGGAGCACAGAGCCACTGTCCCCTCCCGGGAGCCCTCAGCGCCCTGGGGCGTCAGGCCCAGCAAACGGGGGCTGCTTCCCGGGGCAGCTGTGGTCACACTGCTGAAAATGGCATTTCAGGTCTCATCATAGAAACTGGGGGAAAATTGCTTTAAAAAATGCATATTCACCTTTTCAGGGTAAATATCTGGGTTTCAGTTTAACACGTCCTTTGTGTCTGAGAGCGGGTTTATTTTAGTTATTTCGATTTATAGCTCTATATTTATCCATTAGATATGGAATTATTTAGTTATTTATAGAGCTATAAAGGGAGGGAAAAGGCAGTTTCAGTTCCAAGCATTTGCTACATGAGTTTATCTATGTTATACTCAAATACAATGTTTTGGCTGTATATTAAATTATTACCATGACTTCCCCTTTCCTGCCTTATCCTTTGTTAAAAAAACTTTTAACTTTGGCCTTTCATTTAGAGTAATTTTATTTCTTCCAACCTCCTCTTTCCAAGACCAACCATTCATTTTGCAGCCCTTGCTACCGAAATCTTTTAGTGCTTTTAATCCTTCTCACACCCAAAACTCCCTGATACAGAGGCTCAAAAATAAAACTCAGTAATTGGCCACTTGAAAAACGTTTATTTTTATTTTTATTACCTTTTTTTCACTCGTAACTCTGCAAAGAAGGGGTGAGTCACAGCTTTGAAATCTGCACTGGATGCCAGCTGAAAACAGAGGCTTTACACGATCAAATTGACAGATGATTCCAAGGCAGCCCCGCTCCACACAGACCCATCCATATTCCCAGTTAAAAGAAATATTGCATTTTTAAGGGTAAAGAAACATATTTAAGAGATAAAGGAAAAGAAAAGTTTGCTGGTCATCAATTATCATAATAAAACAGAGGAGTTGGGGGGGGGATGAAATTCACTTTAAAGACATGTTAAAGCCCCCTAATCTTCAAAGAGATAAAGGCTGCCCCTGAGAGAGCCACTTGGCCAGGAGGCAGCCACGGGCCTGGCCTCAGGGGGGGCTGATCCAGCTCCAAAATAAACTTGGGATCAACTTGAGCCGAGTGTGGCCGGGTTCGGGGGTGATGGAGGAGGGCACGGAAGGACAGGGCCAGGCCAGGGCTGGCTGGTGGCCCTGGGGACAGCCCTGAGCTTTGGGACATCCCTCATGCTGTTCTGCTCCCTGCAAGCCCTGCTGGGCCAGCCAGAAAACTCAAAATCCAACTGAAATCCAACTGGTGAAGCCAGTGCTCCCCACTTGGGCCTGGGTCCCTCCCTCAGGAATTTCCTTGGCTGGGGAGGATGGGCAAGGCCTGGTGAGCTGAGCTGGGGCTGTCTCGAGCTCCTGGGTGTGCAAAGCCCACGGCTGTGTCAGAGACTGGGAGAGGACTCTCGAGTCCTTGGTGGGAAAGGCCAAGGCCCAGCCTGGGCCCTTCCCCTGGGATCCCCCACAGGAGATGCGGCAGGGCAGAAGATCCTGCCCTGCCCAAGTTTTGGAAATTCAGACTCCACCCTTTAGGCACAAAGGGTTTGTACAACATGGACCAAAGGGGAGGCTCCATCTGCAAACTGCATCTCACGGTTCACCAGGTGGAAGAGGCTTTGATGCACCTCTAAGTCGTTTCTCATCATAAAACATTTCTTTTTAAACAATTTGAGAAAGAAAACTTTAAAAAATCCAGAGGAAAAAATCACCAAAATTATGAAAAATGGCAAGGCCAGGTGAGCAGGGATTGCTTCTGGAAAAGGTGACGTTGATTACAGCCCTTAGAAAGCAGGAAATCAAGCATGGGAGCAAAAGTGAGACTGAGTGTTGCCAGGCTTTGACCACTGTGGGGAATTAGGATTTGGGTCCATATGCTGGGGTAAAGATTTGGAGAAGAAGGATCCAAACCTCGGTGAAAGGAATGTCCCCCTCAGAGGCAAGCAGCAGGAATTGTCAGGGGGCAGAAAGGACCCCCAGGAAATAAAAACCTGGATCCAAAAGAGGGAGGAAATTCCAGCTCTTTGGAGAGCCCTGCCGAGTTCTGAAGTGGAGGGAGCTGAGCACATCCAGGTGCTCCCTCTTCCCAGGGCCATCGGAGGGGCTGCCTGGGCACAGAGGGCTCCAAGAAATGGGGATCATGCATTGGAACTGCATTACTGGATCAATGATTCCAACACAGAAACGCTCTCCATCCATCCATCCATCCATCCACCCACCCATCCATCCATCCCTTCATCCATCATCCATCCATCATCCATCTATCCTCCATCCCTCCATCCATCCATCATCCCTCCCTCCCTCCCTCCATCCATCCATCCATCATCCACCATCCATCATCCATCCATCCATCATCTGTCCATCCATCCATCCATCCATCCATCCATCCATCCATCCATCCATCCATCCATCCATCCATCCACCCACCCATCCCAGCACCGTTACAGTCCATGTTTGCAGGAGGAGTGGAAATGTGCTCATAGCTGTTCAAGCTGAATATTTCCCAGCACAAACTTTCTCATTTGAGTTTTTCATGGTGATTTCCCAAGGAAAAAAACACCAAAAGTGCTTCTGACTAGAGAGGCTGGGAAAGAATTTGGGGAGGGGAGCAATAAAAGTACAAAATAATGGGAAAATTCAAGTTTTCTAGAAGAAAAGGGGAAAGAACCTGCTGTGAAATAAAAATAGTGATGTGAAAGAGCTGCTGGAGAATATTGAGGGGTGAAAAGAGAGGAGCTGGGAATGTTTGAGTGCTATTCCCAGCTGTTCCCAGCTGAGCCTCCTCCAGCTGTGCCCAGCTGTGCCTTCTCCAAGTTTCCCCACAGACGATGGAACTTGGACACAGTGGGAGGGAGATTAAATAGCTCTGACAGTTTCTCCTGTCTGGGATGACGGTGTGAGGGCTGCAAGGGAGGGAAAAGGACAGTGGAGGGATGGGAAAAAAACACCAGGGAGAGCAGGTGATAATGGGATTTGTCCCAGAGGGAAAAGGAATTGTACTGGTTATGTGTCAGATCCATCTCCTGGGGTGCAAAACACCTCAGTGCAGAAAGACAGTGCACAGAGTCCCCCAAAACCAAAACAACAACCCCCTCCCACCAGGGCTGGGGGATTTCTGCTACAGGGAAAATCCCTGCAAGCCCAAACCCACATTTTGCAACAGAGCAGGAGCAATAAATCTAATCCCTGTTCCTCCACTGCTTTCTGAATGGAATTGCAAACCAGGGATGCTGGCACGCTGTGTAATGATCATGGGGATCTGTCAGGAGATGAGACATCTGTGCAGCAGGTGTGGGACATCAGAGCAGATGAGACACTGCACGAGGAGCTGGGATTTTAATGAAGGCAAAAACATCAAAAAAAAAAAAAAAAAAAGTCGAGTGAAACAGTGAAGTGGGAACAAAATGTTTTTGTCAGAAAACCTGCTGGCATTGGAGAGAATGGCAAAATGAGCTGTTGCTGGCTGCTCCCATCCAAAGTGCCACTGGAAATTTGCATTTTTAGGAAAGCAGAAGTGCCTCGTTACAACAGGGAGCGGAGCTGTCAGGAAATGTTGGCTCTCATTGCTCTGTGCCCCCTTTGCAGCACCAGAAGTGACAATAAAAGCTACAAGGTCACAGTGGCTCATCCCCAGGGTTGTTTGTAGATCAGATAATGAGTGTTTGTTGTAGGAGAAATCCCATTCCCTCTCTCAGAGCTCAGTTTGCCAGCAGAAACCCTGGTGGGCTTTGAGCTGCAGTGCCCTGGACCTTTGGTGTGGCTGTGCCACGGTGCCTGGTCAGCAGCCCCCAGTCCCCACCTGCTGCCTGGGTCCGTCCATGACTGCCCACCCTGCTGTGCCACCAAAATTAATTAGTCAGGCAGACCAGGGAACTCATCCAGCTAAAAATATCCCTTCTCATTTCTTTTTGCCAGCTTTTTTTTTTTTTCAGTCAGAGCTGTCGCAGGTCTGGGAGTTTGTCAGACCCCCAGATCTGAAGTGGGGAGGAACAATTTAAAATGGGTTAAGCAAAGCAGGGAGCTGGAGCCACCTTCATCCCTGGACAGCTGGGTGTCACTGAGCCAAGCATTTCATGTCATTTTGCCCTTTTTCCTCTCCAGCACATGGGGAAATCTCTGTATGTGGGGAATTCCACTCTGACGCCAAGGACAGAGAAAAGAAATGTCAAGCAGATGAGCATCAAATAAAAAACACCAGACTGATGGGCAGGGCAGAGAGATAAGAAAGATGGCATTTATTTGAACAGCCACAGGAAATCAAAGATTGAAAAATGTCTAGAAAAAAAAAAAAAAAAAGCAGCAGCACATTATTTAAAAAAAAAAAAAAATAAATCAGAGCATGCAGATGTTGGATATGTTTTCCAGCCAATCCCACCTGACCGTGCCCAGTCCCTCAGGGCCTCAAGCATCATTTTTTGGCCTTGTCTCGAGGGTAACCCCCATTGGTCTTATTGAGTGACTCCATGCTGCCGTTGCCCGTGGCCACGCTGGCCAGCAGCCGCTCCACCTCCCCGGGCAGCATCTGCTTCTCCTCGTTCTCCGTCTCGCGGTGGTAGAAGTAGTTGAAGTTGGAGACGATGACGGGCACGGGCAGGGCGATGGTCAGCACCCCCG
>VZUI01025880.1:0-82962 GCA_013401135.1 Cettia cetti | reverse complement strand
CGAAAAGCTTTGTTTCTTTGTCTCCTAATTGTCTATTTTATTTTATTTTTATTAAAATTATAACTTTTACATAAAAGTGAACCGTGTTTTTCACAGCTTCAACAAACTACCATATGAGACATGCAATACCGTCCTCTCTGGCAAACAGAAAATGGGATGAAGTTGGTTGTGTACGCTAGTCTGCCTAGTCTGGTCTCGCAGAGTCTACTGCCTTGTTACTGAGGAGTAGGTACATCAGCAAGCACAGAGGATAATATGGTGCACTTGAGCCTTCCAAAGGGAGTAGAGGAGATGGGAAAGTTGGTACAAGCACCAGCTCTTTTCAGGGCACAGCCTGGGAAGATGGGAGGGCAGGCCCTCACTACATAGGTGGGAAACAGATTCTCTCCATTTTCCTGCTCAGATTGCAGCCAACAAGCCATCCAGACTGCCCCCCGCTCTGTAGTTCCAAGGGCTGGCCAGTCCCCAGTCAGACTGGGTGAGCAGGACTGTCCACAGCTGGTGCCTCACATTAAAGGCTGGGTTTCTTCAGTCCAACCAATCCACAGACTCATCAGATCCAGAAGCTTCATTATGTGTTTGGGGTATAGGTTTGATGCACAGGTTTCCACCTGAAGAGACCAGTTTCCTTGCTTTGTGGAATATCAGAAGAGATTAGGTCTGGTGTCTTGTAGAGGGGAAGTGAAGTGTGGGTTCTTGTCATCTACTGCTGTGAAAGTAAATCATGAAGGAGAGACCTACACAGGCATGTGAAGGTTTAGGCCCTGAACTTGGGCATTGGTGATCAATTTTTTGAGGTTTGGTTTTAGCACATTTCAAGCTTCTGCTGGACATTTCTGAATTGAGAAGAAGAACTAAGAAGTTTCCCTATTAGCTGTATGTAAAGAAGCTGTTGCTTACATGGTCAACTTGTCCCACCATTTGGAATAGAGTGCAGGGGAGAGCTCTGTAGGCTTCAGCATTTTTAGCTTTCTTCTCTCTCTCTATATATATATACCTTTAAGATATTCTTGCAGGAAGAAAATGGTTTGGTTATTAGAGGATCCTAAAATGTCCTAATACTGTGCGAATACACACACGTTTTGAGACCTAGAGTAAGCACTGTTTTTTGCAGAAATGCATTTTGCATTTTTTTAATTTCAGCTTCATAAAAATGATCCCCAATTTTTAACTTTTGACACAAACTCACCACCTCTTGAAAGCCAGGGTGATCATGAAGTAAACTGTTGTTTACTGGCAAAGGAGTAACAGGAAATGGAGAATTTCCAGAAAGCTCTTGATGCCTAAAGGAAAATCAAGACAATGTAAAAAGGCTGAATGTCCACCACATACTACTGCTTATCAGAGTGCTGAGACTTAACTCTTGGGCTGTAATGGGAATATCCAAGAGGACAACTGAGATATTAGCAACAGGACATACATGAAAAAAAAAAAAGAAAGGAAATATACCCAAAGGCTTAATTAATGAGCAATCCTTGTATGTGCATGTACAAAAGGGTACTAGATTTCACCATGGGAGTTCAGCTGAATCTGAGGTGTTCAAACTTCCATTATAACAGGTTTATAACCGTGCATTCATATGTACATGACAGCTGCTTGTGCTTATACACATAAAAAACTTGGTAGTGTTAAAAAGAGACTGTCTCAGATTTTGTTTCCCAATGACTTCCCAATTATTACTACAAAACCCAGGGTTCAGTATGTTCTCATGGTCCTGAATATTGCAGAAACAAATGAAGAATGGAAAATTGAAGCTAGCCTAATCATCTGGCAAGCTAAACAAACAAACAAATATTAAAATTAAATGCAGCCTGTTGCAAGACCTCGGTAAGAATGCAATGATATGATGCTGTTTTAATGAAAAACCTCAAGATTGCTCTACCACATCAACTCGCTTTCTTAATACAATTTTTTAAAATTATAATCATAAGGTTCATTCATAGGTGATCTTTGTTACCTGTCTGCAGGAGAACCTAAGTCAATATGGTGTCAACTGTCTAGTTCTGGTGAGTGAGAACTCCCTAGAAATAAGACAACAGTGTAATAACTATTCAGTTATGACAATTTATTTAACAAGTTAAAAACCACAGAAAGTGTTTTGTGTTATCTGTAGTGTGCTAGTAGATCTAAGGTAATATATAAAGGTATGGTGCCATTTAATGGTAGATAAACAATAGCATCATTTTACAGCTTGAAAATGTTCATTTCTCAGTTATTCACTTAGAGAAGCTGTTGAAGTACTCAAGGACAGCACTGTCACCCAGTTACAGACACAGGACATGCTGCTGATTTTAGGAATCACAGATATTCTGCTTAAACCAGCAACTGCTCTGTAGAGCCTTTGAAGGAAGCAGTGACACAGCAGGAACAGGAGGCCTTAATTGTCTGGGTGGCAAATGATGCCTGATTGCTGGCTTGCTCACATGTTTATTTCTATATACATAAAAATAAAAATATTACTCTGAATTTAATATATTCTTTAAACTACAATCTCTTCCTTTTAAAACAGAAGTGCTGATAACTCTGTGGCTTTAGTATAAAAATGATCCAAGAGCTCAAAATTGGCTGGCCATACTGAATCAATTTTTTCTGTTAGACTACAAGGTAAAGTTACACCCCAATTCCTAAATGCAATCTGGCATGAAAACCTGCATTGCTGTTTTCCATACAGCAGTGTCTGACACAGCTTGCAAGTTATGCTGTTCTGAACCAATCTAATGTATTCTCTTAGTAAACAAAAAAATACTAGAAATGAATCCTTCCCTATGCAAAAGCCATAGGAAGTCTTTGTTTCTTAAAAAAAATTAATTTTTCCAATTACAAATTGCTATCTTTGTAAAAGACTGTAGGATCCAAAACTGTTCTTAAAAAAGTTTAAAAATTTACACTTAAACTTTACCATTGGGTCTATGAAACATACCCCTCCAATACTGCACGGTAATTGGTCTTCCATAGAAACAGATTCCATCCAGCAGAGCTTTTGCGTAAGGCACTGATACTTTGTGTTTAAAGCAGACATAGCCAAAAGACTTAGGTTTTCCTTCTTTGTCCTCACAAATCATCACTTTGGTTAATGGTCCAGCCTGAAAGATATTTCTGTTATTTAGGAGAGACTGACACTTCACTGTTTTTTAATTATTTCTCTTTGGCCATAGTCAGAAACCGTAAGTTTCTTACTTGAAATGTCTCTGCACATTTTCAAAGCTCGGAATTTCTACAAACAAAAATCAGTTCCAGAAATGTTAAATGGGAACCAAGCATCAGCTCATGTTTAGTCTTTCATAACCAGAAATTTTATTATTTTTAGAATACCATACCATAATAATTGGCTTCCCAAAGGGGAAGACTAATTTACTGACTCCATAGCAAAAGTTACCTTCCAGTTCATAAATAGAAATATTAATAGTTTAGAAGTAGCTGTAGATACTTGCTCATCATTTGATGGAGGGGGAAGAGCTAGGGGTGCATGTTTATGACTATGCCATAGCAGGAATATTGAACTTGATATTTTCCAAGACAGGGCAAGACTACAATGAGAAGCACAGGCTGTTGCAGCAAAAGGGAAACAAGATAAAACGAGGGAAAAAGACAAGTTACTGGGGTGAACTTAAGACCCAGATAAAAGCTGGCAGTTGGATGGCTGCTGCAGATTATGCAGAATAATACAAAACTGTGTTCTAAGAGCATCTTTATCACTGCATTTTGTATCGTATTATTCACGTCCTCTAAGAACACAAACTTACTTAAGCTCACATATACAGTTATACAGCAGACTACTGTTTAGTCTTGACAACAGGTAGGAATTAAGCTCAGGCTTCAAACAGGTCCAACTACTTTTGTTTCTACATTGTTACTGAAGGGTCAGAGTTTAGAGGGACCTCTGGAGAGCATGTTGGTCCAGCTCTCCTAACTGAACATCCCATTAGTGGAATTTTTCTTCTCAAGCATCAGAACAGCATTTAAATATATTCAGGTATACCCGTCCGCTACCTGAAGGAAGAGCTCGTAGAGGATCTCCTCCCTGACCCGGCTCTCCAAGTTGCCCACGAGTAGAATCTGCCCCGCCACCTCAGACCGCCCTGGCGACGACATAGAGCCTGCGGAAGCCCTGCGGGAGTGCGAGAAGAGCGTCCCAGCTGCAGGGAAGCTGCGCTCCAAGACACAGTGTGAGGGGCTGGGCCCGGCTGCTGGCAACACTGGAACGCAGGTGTCGCGTCTGTTTGTGACACCACCCGTTTGTGACACCGTACTTAATCATTCATTGTGGAGTAATGATGGTAAATACAAACATGAAGGTTTTCTCTTCTATTTTTGCCACTGAATCTTAAGTCCTAGCAGGGCTGACTGGTGCAAAACAAACGGACAAACCTGAAAAACCATCCACCTTCCCAGACTAGTATTCACAAGTGTGTTCACTCCATCCACTCCTGCTATTAATATTGCAATGAACCCTTACTGTAGAAGAGGCTGCAAACAGAGCAAGTGCCCAGCTCAGGAGCAAAGAGAGAGGATTTTACCAGATGGAATTCAGATCCATGCCAGCCATACAGAAAACCTATTTCTGCACTGTGTTATAGCATTGGCTTGCACGGCAAAAGTGATTTTAAATCATGGAGCATTGGAACAATGAACTGACCTGATCTCTGCAATAAACTGCTGGAATTGTCCAGTCACAGCTGGGCAAACAGAGACTTTTGCTCCTGATGAGCTTCCAATGGCAGCAGGTCATAGGCAGAAAGCCAGGAAAAAGTGTACCCAAAGCGGGCAGGAGAGCACTGAACTCACCGCACAGTGAGAATTCCTGATCCAATCTTTTTTCCTGTAGAAAAACCAGATCAATCACTAACACTAGCTGTTGTGAACATCAGTCAGACAGTGTTCCTGAGCATCTTTGTTTCTCTATAATGATGGCACACTGAGCTCCTCCCAGAAAATTGGGCATGAAGCAGCAGGTGTCTCTCAGCTCCCATTAACCTGCAAACACTGCCAAAGGGCATCAGCTGAGACAAAACGAGGCCCACCTGCATCTCTGCATCTCCCTGCTTGACAGGACTGGGGCTAGGCTGAGAACTGCTCTCACCACAGAGCTAGCAGGAAGTCTCCAGCGCAAAGGGACACAGGCAGCAGAACAGCAACTCTACAGGAGTTGTTTCTGCCAGACTGGGCTTGAGTTGTGCCAGGGTGAAAAACCAGAGCAACAATTTGTGGAACGAGCTGCACTGCTGAGGCTAGCAGAGGCCAAGAGCTTGTCAAACAGAATATATCACCTCTGTGGATCAAAGTAAAAAAGCCTTGTATCACCAGTAGCCTCTGGGAATGAGAATTGAGCGTATGAAATGTACAGCATGAACTCAATACCTGGGTATGTGTTGGAGATGAATGCAATTATTGATACTTAACCAAAAACATTAACCTGACAGAAGAGTGAGGTTGTTCATTTCTATGAGCTTGCACCACTGGGAAGAATTTGAAGCTTTTAACTTCACCAGCACTCCCAAAGTCATGAACTTTGCATAGAATCAGTTACACTGCTATTGAAGTATAAGTTTATTCCCCTGTAGAAAAGGGGTGTAAAGGTTTTAGTTCAAAACCAGGTGGAAACACCAAATTTTGTAAAGGGTTTCACATTTGCCAACTTTTGGTTCGTTTTCCCGGCCAATGCACCAATTAACTGTAATGGTTTGGGTGTTTGCATTTTTATATATGACTAGGAGAACTCAGAAAGCAAAACAGGCTTACCTTAAAATTACAAAAGATAGTTTATTCACACAAATTAAGAAGAAAATAAGAAAAACACATAAAGCAACAAATGAAATCCTCAAAGACATCCCTTCTCTCCTCCTGCTAGTATTCACTTTTCTGCACACCACATAAAGAAAACAAAACCTGTAAACCGTCAGTTTCACTATTAAGAATAATCTTTCGTTCAGTTTCTTTAGGAAAGGAGTCTGAGTCATAGAGATATGGTCACACTCCTCTGATGGCTTCCAATGCCAACATCTGCAGCAGCCAGAAAAGAGGCTCTGCAAACTGTGAAATCCTACCCAGCTTAGCAGCTTCCCCAACACTGCACATGGGTCATACTCTGCTTATCCGGGGTAGTTGTTTAAGGATGTCTCCTCTAGTATAAACCAAAGAGTCTCTTCTACTGTTTTCAAAAATCACTATTCCAAAATCATTATTCATCTCAACTCCTTTTCCTTAGGAGCAAAACCAGCTTCAAGTCACTTGTACTAGCACTTCACATCCCCCCTAACAGCATCTATATGTTACAGGAAAAAAAGTCCATTCTCTATATTACCAGAAATGTCCAGCTACATAAGGCCACTCCTTATCCTTCGCCCCAAAGAGTCTTTTCACTCTCTCTTCACTGACTTAGTTCCAAGTTCAGTCTCTCTATAGTTCAATCCTTTTGTCTTGTCGTCACTTCGGGAAAAGCCAGGGCTCTGGAGGTTCCATCTGCTGGCAGGAAAGAGTTAAAGAGGCCTGCGGGGAACACGTGGTCTCTGCTAGCGGGAACTGCAAAACTTCCAAAGCCACAAGGTGAGGAGGCTGGTGGATGCCTTCTTTCCACCCCTCGGTCTCATGGCGTGGGCCGCTCAGGGCTGCTCCCCGAAGAAAGAACGGGGGGAAGGGGGGAAAACATCCCCCCAGCCCCGGCCAGAGACACGGGCAGCTGCTGTCGGGGCTTTTCTTCCCCTCCTCCGCTGTGATCGAGCCCAAGCACGGCTGGGTCACTCCCTCGGGGGAGCAGCGGCGGCTGCAGGCCCGACCACACCCGGTCCAGCCACCCAGGGGTAGCGGGGCCCGGCCCTGTGCGACAGCAGCCCCACAGCGTTACCTGCTCCCTTGCCCGGAGAGAAAAGAGGCGGTCCTAACCTATCCTGAGCCTTATATAGTGTATTTCCAAAAATCGCATACTGTTTTCTTAGTGGTCAAACTGCATGCCAATAGCCAAGCACTGGCCTCTGATAGGCCCGTCCTTTTTCAAAGGAATTCAAAACGATTCCCACAGGGCAGTCCTCAATTAGAAAAAAACAGTGTTAACCCATCACAAGGGGGGAGAAAAGCAGTAGAAGGCACTTCACAATACTGCGATTATTTTCACACAGACTACTGTTATTGCAATAATATCCATAAAGAAGTATCAAATTTCCCTCAAAATAAAATTAAATGCCAGTAAAACTTTAATGCAACACTCTTCATTATCGTGGCTTTGGAAGGGTAATACTTCTGTATTCTGCATCTCAGTGCACAACAGACATTTTCAAATGAAGGCTCAGACCAACAAACCCTAATCTCTGCCAGCAGTCAAGTTCCATTGAGCACTCTCTCATCAGGGAATACAGAGAGTGAACGTATTTAAACTCATGCTTATGACCCTTCCTTACCAGTCATTAAGGAAATTAACTTCAAAATAATCTGCAACCATTGCAAAATCACTTCTGCACAAAGCCATCTGTCTCTACGTTTATAAACATCAAGACAGAGAGAGCAGAAGAATGACAGGGCTGAAGCAGAGCAATGGAAACAGAAAAAAAACCAAAACAAGCCAAAACCAAAACCAAACCAAACCAAAACAAACCAGGCAGCACGACAGAGCAACAACAAAAAACAAGAGGAAGAGCAGACTGATATAGAAACCAGGCAAGGGACAAGGAGTGAGAAAGTGGGATACTGTGAAAGGGAGAAGGGCAGGGAGCAGGATGCTGGGATAGACACAATGAGAGCAACAGAGAATAACAGAGATTTGAAGAACAAGAAAAAATGGAGCCAGATGGGAGAAGTTAGAAAAATTACTTAGGGTCGGGAAACAGCAAAAGGATCAGAGAGTAATAAATTAGCTGTGTTAGAGATGGGTAATATGATAGTTGAGGGATGAATATAATGTGTATGTAACAGAGGAGCTTTACTAATGTATAGTTATTGTGACTTGTTGTTTGGACGTCTGTGTGGTTGCAAAGGGACAGCCTTGGCAGTCAGGACACGTGGAAGGAGGGCTGTACCTGTGCCCTCCATGTGGCAGTCGGGAGGAGGGAAGGCTTGTTACTAGAGGGCGCGGCATGACAAAACCTGACCTCCAATCGACCTGCAAGAAAGCAGTCTCCACCAATGGATGGCGAGGAAGAGTTGACTGACAGACTTTAGGAGGGGCCAGGGTTGCCTGATACAACCCACCGGGGTAAAAAAGACGGAGCAGCCATTTTGTAGACCAGCTCCTGGCAGAAGATTCACAAATGGAAACAACCATTAACGACCATCAACTTCAGTCATCACCCCTGGTATGGTCAGAGACACCTGGTCTGGGAAAACAGATAAGAATCAGCATTGAAGGCAAAGAAATCCATATACAATAGTGTAATATATGTTGCAAAATAATTTGTACAGAAAATTTTTTAAAAAGTTATAGCATTATGTAACTAAAGCCAAAGCAGTTTTGCATTGAATGATAAGAAAGATTAAAACATCAAACAGAGATAAACTGTCTCCAGAGATGTTTTTCCCAAGAGATTTTACCTGTCTAGCAAGACCCAAAGATGTTTATTTTAGAACAGGATTCCAGTAAGGAAAAGGATTTAGCACCCAACCTCCAAAACTTCTTGCCAAGGATGTTTACCTCAGAGCAGAATTCTGGTAAAGAAATGGATCAATCACCCAAACTCCGGAATACTTTTTAGCAGACCACAGCAAGAAAATAAGAATGTACGGATATGCTGATGAGACATTAATTTTGAAGAATTAAGAACTTTTAAGAAAGTTAAGATTAGAGTTGCTGAATTAGCTAAAGTAGATAGATAAGCTTTGTCTGTAGTTAACAGAAGCAGGATCTTAGATAAGCTATCCCAGATCAATAACTCTTTGCTTGTCAACTTTATGTAGCCGTACTTGTAGTGAAAAACAAAATGTGATAAACAGATCTCAAGGATACAAGATAGTTGCAGTCTTCCTATGCTTGAAAGACCCATTGAACACAGGAAACTGTAAGTTCTACCAAGGATTCATTTGTCACATATGCATAGAAAAGGTAGAAAGGTCAGAATGAGGAAGACTCATTTTACTTCCTCATTTCTGATGACCCCTCCCCAGGATAGACCCCGACTCATTTCAGGGAACAAACTAGCAGGCTTAATAGCCTTTCTCCCAATTAGCATATGAAGCGGAGAAGGGGAAGTGACAGGGGTATGAATATGCATTTATGTCTTGTATATTCAACATTTTTGTAAATAAAAGACTTTGTAATTACCTGTAATCTTTGCAGTGTGCATTAGGGAGTTATCCCACGTGCTGCCCTGCATCACAATAAACATACACTTTCTAACTTTTAAACTGTTAGTTTTTGTCTGTCATAGTTGGATATTGATATTAGATCGATATTCATATTTTAATAATTCACTGAAAGAAGCAAAAGTCAACAGGAAAGCAAGAAGACCCCCACTGAAAAGAAGTATAAAACAGGACTCCACCACAGCAGGGGTGGTGAACCACGAGGATTCGGCGCGATAGAATCCAAATTGGGTTCACCCAGTGCTGATTGCCCAGCTCGGCACTATTTTGCTTGTGGCTTCTTCAAACTTATACTTTGTCAATTTTAATAAATTCTCTTTTAATTATTAAATTGGCTGGTTCATTTATAACAAATAGGAAGACAAATACTAAGAACTGCGCGACTTGGGAATAATCCACATTTAACCAATGAATTTCTGTGGGTTTTTCCTGTATAAAATACGTGAAAAAACTAGTAAAGAACTGTGTCATGGAAGGATTAACTCTGCAGAACCCAGGAAATGTGTGTATGAAATGTTTTCTGCTGCACATCCTGGCCAGAACAAAATCCTGGCCAGAAAAACGTTTTTGTTTCTCCCGCAGTTTTGGTGACACTGACGGCCGCACAGGCCCCAGGCAGGTGCAGTCACTTGCATTGCCCGAGGATGCTTCGAGGAGGAATGGACACTTAAGATGCTCAGTGTGGCCTCTGGCAGAGGAAAAGAAGCAGCAGTGACTGTTATTACTGTAGATCCCTTGCACAAATCCCTCCTGCAGTGACTTCTGGGGACACCTTGACGGCCAACCTGATGCTGTCACAACAGAGCTGGGGGCAGCCAGTGGACACAAGGCAGGTATCAGAGGTGATGCTGGAGCAGCAGCACAGGGCGAACAGGGTCAGTGGAGGCTCAGGGGAGCTCTGGTGGAGCTGATGGAGAGGTGCCCAGCTCCGGCCCAGGGATGTGGCTGCTTCCACTCAGGCCAGGAGCCACAGATGGGCTGCAGCTTCTTCCCCACAATCCCAGGCAGCCACGAGGCGGCTCTTCCACACCCACAGAGGCTCTGTCATCTCACCACTGCCGCAGCCTCATCCCTCATCTGCCGCTGCCACCGCTGGGCCCCGCACCCAGTGCTTAGCCACACCGTTCTTGGTGCTCTGCCACGCCACTCGCGAGCACCCACACAGGGACCAGGTCCGGCGGCAGCCCCGCGGGTCACTCAAACGCTGGGCGGCAGTGGCAGCAGCGCGCCAGTAGTACCGGCGCCGCAGTTCCGCGTTTGCACTCCGAGCGCCGCCGACATCGTGCTGTGGGACGGCAGCGGGGTGTCCTTACCGGGAGGCGGCTCCCCCCGCGGCCCCGCACATACGGGTTTAGCTGTTTACCTGTAGTTCGACTTTTTGGCAAGGGGGTGCCAGCAGGGAGACATCTTTTTTCAGTCAGCGCGCACTCGCGACTTTCTTGGCTGCAGGAGCAGCAACTGACCGGACGGTGGCGCCCGCCAGCGGGGATTAGCAGGGTCCCGACCCGGGAAGCCCCCCGGGGCCACCTGGTGGGGGCAGAGAGCGGGCGGTAACAGCGGGAGGAGTAGGGAAACGACACGGAGGCGGGGAGATCCACGGGAAACACAAGATGACATACACCAGGTCAACCCGCCATAATGCTCAACAATTCATTTGGGATAACCCACACGAAGTAACTTTATCTGGATAACTGACCCACACTGGATAATCCACTGCAATGCTCATTGCCAAACTTCCAACGTTTCACCCCAAATTTTCCCAACTGTTGGTTTCATTGCCATTTTGGAGTTTTTTTGCTAGTATAAATATTGGGGTTTACTTTCTCAAATATTCAATTTTGCAATTTTCTGGAGCTTTTTCACAACATGAAAAACAAGTGATTTGTGCTTTTGGCTCTGTGCATGAAAAGGTGGGGATTTTAGCGTTCTGGCTGCTCACATCTGTGCATCACAGGACAGCCCAAGCACCAGTGCGCACTACCAGCACCATGAAAGTCCCTGGAGATGCTGCTGCTCTGAACCTGCACAGCATCCAGTGAGCAGCACAGGGGTATCTGAAGGGATGGGAGCATGGGCAGTGCCACAGGCATTCAGCTTTCCTGAGAGCAAAACATTGTCAGAATAAAGCTGGCTGCACCACTTCATGAGGCTCAATTTCACCATGAGGCTCAATTTCACAATAGGCATATTTCACCATTCACCATATTTCATCATAGACACCTGATGAAGCCAATAAAACATGCCAATTTGCCAATCGTGCACATCTGTGCCCCACCCATCTTGGAAGACAGATGCTAGCAAGGCCAGCAAAGGCAGAGTGGGAGAGCCTCCTGTGCTCCTCTTCCCCTGGCTGAACAGAGCAGAGGTTGTGCCCTCAACCTTTTCTATGCCTTTATCACTCCAGCTCCTCCACTGCCATTGCTCCACAGTGCCCATACCTGCCTGGACCTCGTGGTCCCAGCCTGCACACCATGCCCAGTTGTGCAGCTGCCCTTGCTGACTGGGCCCACTGCCCACACCTGCCCACCTTGTCCTCCAGGGCCATTCCCAAAGCCACAACTAGTCCCCAGCTCCCTGGCTCCTGCAGGGCATCAGCCCACTGCCAGGCTGGTGGCCAGTGTCCCCAGTAGCCCATTCTCCTCCTGCTTAGTCCAGGCTGTTGGTGTGATCTCTTGCACCCTCCACCTCCAACAGAAAAGACATGGAAGAGTAGCCCTTGAGGAATCTCCCCAGTGCATGGCCACCTGTCAGGCTTGGACACTTAGGTGCCAATACCCTTGAAGCCAACACAAGCTGGGGTAACCCCTCAAGCTGACCTGGTACCACTGGCTACAGGAGAGCTCAGCTCCCCAGATCCTTGCTTCTCCTGCACATCCAGGAGCATTTGTGCCAACATCTTCCAGAGCAGACAGAGCAGTGGGTAGGCTGTCCCACCCTTCCTCCTTGCCTTTCTGGAATATGGCTGTGGTAGTCGCTCAGATTGATGGGAGTCTCCCCAGAGAAGCAGGACCTTCTAGGAGCAGAGCCTGGCACTGGCAGCATGGCTCCCCACCCTAGCCCCAGGACACTCCCCAGCCAGTCAGAGCCATGTAGTAAACGTTTAATTAACAAACTGACAGCACCAGCCTGAGCTGGACTTCATCCACTACTCTGCTTGGCTGCCAGTCTCTTGTCTCTCTCTTCAGCAATGGTCAGGCGGATGCCTTTTCCACGGGGCAAGGAGATCCATGGCTTGTTGCCCTGCAGCAAGGGAGAGGAAACCGCATCAGGAAACCCAGATAGCAACACAGCTCTCCCTCTAAGGGGAAAAGTAGCAGAAGCCCACCCCTGGCTCACGCTGGGTCAGGTACACATGGTGGCATCGGTGCAGCAGAAGCCCCTAAGGAAGGAGCCAAGAATGCACAGGTCTGGAGCTGCCTTTCAGTCACATCCATGAAGAATGCACTTCAGCCAAAATCAAAACACCACCCCCCTCCACAACCTGGACAAAGAGCCTGTCAGGGATGGTAAAAGAACAGAGGCTTTGTGGAGGGCACTCTGAGTCACAGCAGCTGCCCAGATCACACCAAGGTCTGAGCACTGCTCAGCCCCCAGCTCTCAGGTTTAAGGGATGCTTCTTGAAAACATCCTCATTCCTGAAGTTGCAAATGCTTCTTCCCCTTCCCAGAGCAGGATGAAATACATGGAGTCAAGTCAGAACTAAGGCCAGCACTGAAGCTCCACTGAAGACAGCTACCAAAGGAAATACCAAGGCTATTTGCCTCAGCCAGCAGCCCCACACAAGAGAGAATCCCCCACCTGGTGCTGCCACACCTTACTTTGCCAATAACAAAGATGTTGGAGAGCCTGGTGGCAAAGCTGTTGCCATTGGCGTCCTTCACATGAACCACGTCAAAAGAGCCCGGATGCCTCTCCCGGTTGGTGATCACCCCAATACGGCCCAAGTTGGCACCACCAGTCACCATGCACAGGTTACCTGAATAAGGGAATACAGGTGTGACAAGAGCTGGCACCAGGAGCTGTGAAGTCCTTCCACTTGGGCTCTCTGCCCATACCAAACATTCCCATCCCACCTGTGCTAGCACTGCTCACAGCTCTGTGACTGAAACCTTCTCTCACCACCAAGGGACAAACTGAAGCAACTCCCCACCAGCCCGCTGCTTCTGCCTGGTGCCTCAGAACTGCCAAGACCCTGACAAATGCTTCCCACTGCCAGGACACAGGAAGAATCCCCAGCTCCAGGTGGACATGCTCCTGGGAAAAAAAACCCTTCCCAAGGTTGACACCACTGCCTCTCTATTTCAGTGCAAATATGTCTGGCATTTAACTTCCACACTGCTCTCCACAGTGAGGAAGGGTACAGTGCCTTAATGGGATGCAAGACCTACCTGTGTCAAACTTGATGAAGTCAGTGATCTTGCCTGTCTCCAGGTCAATCTGGACCGTATCATTCACCTTGATGAGGGGGTCTGGATAGCGGATAGTGCGTGCATCATGAGTGACCAAGTGAGGGATTCCTTTGGTGCCCACGAAAATCTTCCTCACCTTGCACAGCTTGTACTGCAAACAAAACCCGACACTTCTCAGCTGAGGCAGTGAACAATGCTATGGACTTGGGAACTCTTGTACTCTTAAAGAGCCACCAGCCAGCAGACACCCAGACACTCAGGGCTCAACACATGAGCCAGAGGAGTGACTTTGTCCAGCTCCCTGCCTTTGTAACAATTTTTGAACAGCTGGCCATACAGCTCTGCTACAGCCCCACCCAAAACCACCTTTGCTGTTGGGAGTAGCAGCCCACCGTGGGCTTCAGCCACCCCACAGTGGCTGCACTTGCACAGGAAAGTCTTCACCAGGGCAATTTCTCTATTTTTCCCCAAAGCCAGTGGGCACACAACAGAAACACTGGCTGCATTTCTCCAGAACCCAGGAGAGATCTGTACCCTCCAGGACACTGATTTCCCTCCTGTCATTCTAACTCCCTCATAGCCTCTCTGAACCTCAGAGATCAACACAGAGTAGTAGTCAGAGAAGCACATCATAAGGAGAACCACACCACAGTTGGCTCCAGCACAGCCAGCTCTGCCATGCACACAGCTGTGTGCCTGCACAGCCTGCCTTAAGGAAGGAGATGCAAAGCAGAGCACAGCCTCACCACTCAGGCACACCATGCCTGTGTTAAGAAAATGCATGAGGAAGTTGCTCCCCAGCAGCCAGGGTGAGTAGGCAGTTTTGTTGTCCTCGGAAAAAGTCCAAGGCTTTTAGCCACAGGCAGTTCCATGTTTCTGGTCACTGTTAGCTGGCAAAGCCAAGACTCCTACACCCCAAAACTCTCTGATCCACCCCATGCCAAGAGCATCATCTATCTCCAGCACCATGTAGCAGTGTATCTGCACAACTTAAGCCATTCTGTGTACCAGCCAAACTGTTTGTAGATAACAAGCCACCTGCAGTTTTGTTTTCAGGGTTCTCAGGAACTCATCCAGGTTACTGAGAAAACAACAGAATGAAAATAAGAGTGGAGAGGCTGAGAAACTAAGGACAAAGAATGCAGAACCTAGATAGAGGACACAGAATGTGATGATGGATGCTTGACCAATTAGGTGCTCTGAAGGAACTGTGCCTGACTCATAAATCAGTGACTTAGCCAATCAAGAGACACCCGTACGCATGGACAGTAGTCCTAGAAACTATAAATGGGGTTTAATGTAAACAATAAATCAGCTTCTGATGAAAATCATATTGGTTCTATTATTCAGTTGCCCATTTTCCCTGCAACACACCAAACAATGCACCTACACCCATGTGTGAATTACTTTGATGTAACCAAGATATCTCCCCACAACACAGGTTTCACCACAACCTTGAGTGCCCCAATCTCAAGTGCAGCATGGCCTCAACTGTCAGGGAAGAGAGACATCAGCTCTCATTCAGGAGATGTCAAAGAGAAACCACTGCCCCAACCAAACCCAACTGGGCCCACACTTACACCACATCGAAGCTCCTCACCTTGGCCTCCTCAGGTGTGATGCGGTGAACAGCAAACCGGCCCTTAGTATCATACACCAGGCGGAAATGCTCACCTGTCTTCTCAATGCTGATGACATCTGATTGCAGACAGGGAAATATAACAGCAGCTGTTATCAGCTCAGTACCCAAGACCCTAATTTGGGATCAAGCTCACATTTGAAACAGAGACTGCTGAACTACACTTAGGATGCAATTGATGAGGTTGGGATCTACCCTTGACCACAGGCTCACATCTTTTGCTGTGACAGACTGCAAATTAGCAAAAACTGTTGAAGGCTGGAATCTGAAGAGCAACTTAACCAGGTCAAGCAGGCACAAGCTACAGGTGTCTGACTACGGTATTCACTGCAGTGCCCAATTCCAAACTAGATTAACAACTGCTTATACGTATATTTTCTTCAACTCCAGCAGGGAAACTTTGCCCCTCAAGTAATGCCAGCCCCACAAAACACTCCCCCTGCCAGTGCAGAAGAGCTGCTTGAGGAATTGCCCCAAACCTACTCACCCATGAAGCCTGCAGGGTAGGTGATGTCAGTGCGGACTTTGCCATCTATTTTGATGAACCTCTGCATGCAGATCTTCTTGACCTCATCGCCTGTCAGAGCATACTTCAGCCGGTTGCGCAGGAAGATGATGAGAGGAAGGCACTCCCTCAGCTTGTGTGGGCCTGTTGATGGGCGGGGTGCCTGCGAACAGAAGCATTCTGCTGGAAGCTCAAGCAGCATCAACCACCCCAGAGAAGGAAACCATGGCCCCAATGGCTTCCGCAAGAGCACGGAAGGGCAGCAGCACAAAGTGCATCTGCCACGCTGGCAGCGACCAGCTGAAGCTTTCTGTTCCTGGTATTCACAGCAGTGAATGTCTTGCCAGCCTCACAAAAGTGCCCTGAACAGAGCATAACCATCCATCTTAATCCAGAGGTGGAAAAGCACAACAGGAAAGTTAAAAGAGAACAGGCAACGACCCCAGCACATCCTCTTCAAACGGCGGAGCACCAACGCTATTCACAAAGACCCTAACGTTAAACAAATACCTCCTGCCCTGTCCAACTGCCTCCGTTCACCGCCCGTCCCCACGCAGCACCGAAACACTTCTCCTGTTGTGACTGCGGCTGCCCCATCTCGGACCCCGGCCTCAACCCCAAACCCAAGCCCGACCCCAGCTTCAACCCCAAACCCGGCCCGCACTCACGAAAACGCCCGTCAGTTTGTCCAGCATCCAGTGCTTGGGTGCAGCCACGCGCTTCAGATGCTTCTTGGGGCCGCGGGCCTACAGGACGGAACGTGTTAAGGGGTGTGTTACGGGGCCGCCGCCAGACACGGCCCCCCCTCCCAGCCATCCTTCCCCGGCCCCCTCAGACTCTTGCCCCTCGGACCCTAGCGCCGGCCTCCCTCCCACGCTTGTCGCCCCAGGGGGGCGGCCATAGCCCGCGGCGAGCGGCGGATGGCGGTGGATGGCGGCGGGGAGCGGCGCCATCCCGCTCTCACCATGGCTGCGCTCGTCCGAGAAAGGGCTGATACTTCCGGCCCGCCGCGGAAGGACAAAGCATGTCGGCAGCGACGTGAGTCGCCCCCTGGCGGTCTGGAGGTCTACGGCCGCGCGCGAGGAGACGGGGAGAGCGGGAGGACGTGTTCCCTCCTGGTGGCCCTGACGGGGACAGCCCGTTACGACACTATCTGCGCCTAGCTGGGCACTGTGTCCGTGGTCATCAGCTGGTCATCGCTGATGGCATGTGACAGCCCGCCACGTTCTGGCCCTGCGGTTTGGGAGACTGTGTGAGTATCGGGAACCCAACCAGGGGTAACAGCTATGCCGGGACCTCTCCCTGCCCACACCTGCGCCTTCTCCCTGCCACGGCCCGTCCCGGCGTAGAGCCGGGACCCCACGCAGCCCCCCAAACCAAACGCCGGGCCTTAGTGCCCACTCCTGAAGGCAGTTCCGTAGTTAAGTGGTCCCATCTGCTCTCCCCTGGGAGACCAACGTGTCCTCACAGTACTCCGGAGCCCCCGGGACAGTCCCAGACGCCCACACCCTGCTAGGCAGCCCAGTGAGTGCAACAGCCCTACACCTAGCACGTCCCCGAAGCAGCGCTCCCGGAGCAGGGTATGGCTGGGACGGAGGTACCATTCCCCAGGGTGACACTATCACCGAAAACGTCGGGATAAATGAAACTCTCTGTTTAAATTAGAGAGCAGCATTACTTTATTCACAGTGCTGAGTGCATAGGGGAAGCTCCACCTATGATACATGCACACTTTGAAAACTTTTCACTGTTTATATACTTTAGCACTGAAATTAATTTTCATTGGCTATAAAATACATAGTTATCTTCATTAATTAGTATTTTATCTTCTACTAGTTACAGATTTCCTGCTTTTCATGCTAATTTGTCTACATTTTCAGTCTTGTTATCTTATTATCTTTTCCTCAGATAAACAACTGAATTGTCTTTGTTCATTTCTTTATCTCTGGATTCTGCAAAATGTCCTTGTAGTCTATAAATTCTTCATTCCGTGTGTCCAGTTTCAGCAACATATCTCTCCTAGGCTTAGTCCAATGAAGCATATCAAGGTTGGTTTAGCAAAACTTGAAAGTTTTAGTAGTTTTCCCAACTTGTGTTCCTGCAACAGCAGCTTATGACAAACCTTGCTAAGTGCTTGGCTACGGTGGAAAATTATACTGTTCATGATTGATTAAAGCAATTAATTAGAAATTTTAATTAGAAAAGTTTAAAAAATTTTAATTAGAAAAAATTAGGAAAGTTGTATAATTTTCAACAACAGGACGAGAACATCATAAGCCATAAGATGCACTGGAGCTGTGGGGCGCCCACCCTCCTTCCACCAAGGGTTGCTTTACATAATGTCCTTCGCCGAAATGGGGCACAGCAAACGGGACAATCCTTCCAGATTTCACTACGCGTTAGCCTGAGACCCTCGCCTGCCGACCCCACCGCGACACCTGCGCGTTTTGGGGCAGGCAGCGCAGCCGCAGCTCCTCCTCCCGCCCCTCTCCACGCTCGGACGTGTTCGGAGCGTTCCCTGCGGCTGCAGCGTCGGTACCTGGGGCAGCCGGGACGCCGTTCACCGGTGGGGTGAGGTAGGAATCCCCCACCCCAGCCGCGCTCCAGCCTCAGTTGCTAGCCGGCAGGTCCGACGGGGAGTCGAGTTCGTGGTGACCGAGCCACAGCTTCGGCAGCTCATCCGCCCTGTTGAGGCCAAGCTCCACCACCAGCGCCTTGAGCACCTTGTCCGCTGCGTCCGAGTCGATGAGGCCAGGCCCAGTGGCCTGGAGGGGGCGGCTGCCCGCGCCCGGCGGCTGTTTCCCAAGCCCCAGGCAAGCGGCGAGCCGGGCCCTGTGGGGCCCCGGGGTCTCCCCGCGGCGCAGTTCTGGATGGACGTAGAGCTTCCGCAGGCACAAGCTGGCTAGGAGGTTGGAACCCGCCTGGGTGGGCCACAGAGGCGGGGAGCAGGCCGAGCCCCTACCACCGGCACCTCCTCGGCCTCTAAGGGGTAGCAGCACAGGATTGTCACCACAGTGAGGTCCTTCGTGCTCCGGGGAGACGAGTCTAAACAGCTCTTCTCCGGCGTCTACGAGGACAAGGCAGCGCTCAGAGGGGCGTGGGCTGCCCCTGGCGGCTGGGGTCTAGCGACGGAACTGAAGCGTGGGCGGCAAGGCAGGCAACCCACTCTGCATGGGGGATGTGGGGATTTCCACCCGAGAGGCACCTCACCTAAAGCCACAACACTTGGCACTTGTGGGGTTTCCTGCTATTTTCCCAGCTGTGTTCCTGAAACAGCTCCCACAGCTCACAGGGCAGTCTGCCTCCTGTGGGTACAGAGCGCATAGGGCCCTGAGGTGGGTCAGAGGCAACAGCTGGCCAGCTTCTCTGCTCTCTCATTCCTCACCTTTTTCCCTGGATGGGCAGTCCCCAAGTCTGACATCTCCCCCAGGCACTGGCATCCTTTGCTGAGGCAGTGGCAGCGCCAGCCTCCTGACAGCAGTTACCACACAAGACTGGTCTCTCCACACCACACAACACGAGGTGCCAGGGGTACATGGAAGCAGGCAAGGGGTCAGGAGTCATGGGAGCCACATCTCGCTGACCTGTGTCCCCAACAGATTTCCTGTTGTTTCAATCAGCAGTGAAAAACAACAGAGCAAAACAAAGCCAAGGCCAGGCTGGGATCCCCTTTGTCTTGCTGTTTCTTCCTGCATAATCTAATTAAAGCCACAGAAAATATGCTTTTCTTTAAAAAACCCACCACAATAAAAAGTCCATGGGCCAGGAGAATGAGGGGACAAGGGCAACAGAGGCCAGGCTCCATGGACCCTGGCACTGAGATCTGCCCCAGATACCTGTATACCTGTTCCCCTGCTGAGACACCTCGTGGCAGCTCTCATGAGGCACCAGAGCATCTGGAAGTTCATCTGAGATCTCCCAGGGCAGGAGCTGCCACAATGCCCTGCATCTCCCTCGACATTCTTGAGAGGCTCTCCAGGGTCTGCCCCCTCTGTGCAGGATTTCAGCAGCTCACAAATAGCTCTGCAGTAAGGGGGGGGGAGGGGCGAGGGGGGGGATGGGGCAGGCGGCTGTGGAAAAGAGCACTGGAAAGGCAGGATGGGTGGAAGAAAAAAGGAAAGGGCTGGAGGAGTATTTCAAGTATTTTATTTTTTAAAATTTCCCAGTTAAAAACAGTGTTTGTGCCTTTCTGTGGGTAAGAGAGGCAATCTGTGGTGCCCCAGGGTAGTAGCCCTCAGGCTCTACTTCCCAAGTGGGCAGATCTGAGGCTGTGGCCCTGCCCCGTAGGTAACACTGCACTGGGCTACCGCTGAGGAGGGCTCACAGCTCTGAGCAGCCCCCCTCTCTTGAAATACATTTAAAAGCAGTTGTGAGAACAAACTGTGGTGTTAAAAAAGGAAAGAGAAAGGAGTAAGGGAGGCTCTGCCAGCACTGGAAGGTTGTGGAAGGAGGTTCCACACTCCTGGCTGGGGAGAGCCAAAATATTTATGGCATGCAGCAACTTTTCTTCTTTAAAGAGAAAAAAAAAAAAATAACCAACAGTACTTTCTTCAAAAGTTTCCCTGCAGCCACAAATTTCACCAGTTGTTCACATAAATATGCTGTCTTCCCCATAGGAAATGCTCTTGCCTGAGCCTTTGCTGCTAAACAACGTGCTTCAAATTCCCTGCAAACAAAAGGAAGCAGAAAAGGGTATTTCCACTGATATTATAGCCTGATAGAGTGACCTGACAAGGGGTGCCACTCCCATGCCCGACAGACTAGGCTACAATATGGGAATATGTTGACTGGCCTCAGCACAGATCTCAGTTCCTGCTGACCCCTCGCTCCCTTTGCAGAGGCTGCTGCCCTCATTTGAGCCAGGCTTTGGAAATTACCACAGGGGGTCCCTGCCACTGCTTTCACTATGCTGAATGCTGTTTCAGGATTCATGGACCATCATCAAAGGCACATGCTCACTCCCTGCTGCCTTGTTCTTCTGTCAGGCTGGATTCACAGCCAGGAGTTCATAGCCCTCTCTTCCAGCTCTGGAGTGATGCTGTTCCACCAATCTTCTTGGACAGGTCCTCAAGGAGGGGATGTCATCTCCCTACGATTGACCTGTGCTTGGGAATGGACACCAGAAGGCAGAGCTCACCCAGCTGCCTGTCCTGGACTTAAAGAGCTTCAAGTCCTGCCTGCTGGAGACCTGTCCCAGTTCAAGAGAGCTATTTCCTGCAGCCTCCACCTGGACCATCTGGAAAGACACAGACTGGATGGGTGGTCTGCAAAGGGGATAGGGAGGGAGCTGGCTCACAGGGAGCTCACAGTGGGTAGTGATCAATGGTTTTTACATGGTCTTGCAACCTGTCACAAGTGGGGTCCCCCAGGGACTGATTCTGGGCCCCATATTGCTCAACATCATAAATGACCTGAATAATGAGATTGAAAACAACCACAGCACCAAACTGGGTGTCAAGGGAGAGCCATTTAGAGAGCTAGACAGGCTGGAAGACTGGGCTAAGAAAAGAATAGTCTTAAGTTTAACAAGGACAAAAGCAAGGTCCTGCACTTGAGACAGAAGGTGCCCAGTTCAGGCCAAGATCTGTGTGACTGGGAAGCAGCCTTGTGGAAATCCATGTGGGGGTCCTGATAGGCAGCAAGCTGAACAGGCTCCAGCAGTGTGCTGCTGCAGCAGTGAAGCAAACTGCACCCTGTTCAGCATGTGTAGGAGCATTACTTAGAGAAACTGGATCATCTTATTCCAGATGCGGCAGGCAAACAATGAGTACTGTGTCCAATTATGTTCCCCACAAATCACAAAAGAAATAGACTGAGAGAGTCCAAAGGAGGATCACAAAGGTGATCAAATGATGGAGAACCTGCCCAATGAGGAAAGACTCTCCCTGCAGAAGAGAAGGTTTAGGAGGGACCTCATCACAGTAATCTAGTACTTGAAGCCTACTCTGTAGGCTTCAGAGGACAGAGGCTCTCTCTTCACGAGGAGCCACATGGAGAGGACAACGGACAACAGGTGTGAGTTGCACCGGGAGAGGTTTCACCTTATTTTAAATATTTTTTTTTACAATGACAATAATCAATCACTGGAGGAAATTCCCGAGGGATGTGGTAGAGGCCCTACTGTCAGAAGTTTTCAAGATGTGACTGGACAGTTGCTAGATAATCTTGTCTATGCTCCCTTTCCAATGAAAGTTTGGACCAGACGATCTTTGAAGTCCCTTAAAACCGGGGTTGTTCTATACTCCAATAAGGACAAGGCCCCATGCTCCCCTGCCCAGCAAGGGCAACTGGCAAAGGCAATGACAGCAAAGACAATGGCAACTTTTGCTACAGGGACCCATAACTCTGTACCACCCACCCTGAAGATCCCACGGGATGTGGGAGGCAAATGACACTGCACTAATGAGGAGCCAAGTAAATGTGGTTCATCGTTCCAGTCAGTGAGAAAAACTCCAATGAACTCTTCTGAAGCCCCCTCTAAAAAGACCTGTAAGCCTGAAGCAGGAGTGTTGGCTTGGACAACGCACCTTTGATAGAGTTCAGAATTTCTTGAATTCTCTGTGGCTCATTCCGATCTGGTCTGCAGCTTGGTGTGATCTCCAGCACGTAATCAGGACCATACTTTGTGAAGAACTGTAGGGAAGAGAAGAGGGAGGTCAGCAGAGAGGTTTCTGAAGGCTGAGGCTAGAGAGAGGGCTCCCCATGGGTACATTAGTAAAAAAGCAAAAAAAATATTTCTCCACCTAAGAGCCACATGTAGTTTCACTACATCAAGGTGGTATTTCAGCAGTGTCTGTGTCCACCTGTAGTTTTCAACCGCTTCCCAGTTCATGGGATGGGAAGCAGAGCCCAGTGAGGCAGCCAAAAGCAGTCCAATGTCTATCCCAATGTTTTATTTGGGAAAGCTGTTGACACTCATTTTACACGTGGTTACCTGATTATTAAATTTCAAGTGCTGTAACCACATATCCTGCCGTTCACCTCCCACCTTGCTGAACACTGCAGTGACATGACTGTGAAAGAACTGGGAAAGGAAAAGTCAGTGTGCAGCAAGGATACTGTGTCTCTCCTGGCTAAGTGCTCAGATAGCGTGCAGGAAATTTGCAGCACATAGGGTCTGTGGGTCTGATTTTCTGAGTTTGTGAAATTTTCAGCCTGATTAGTGGCCAATTCTTCTGTGAGAGAAAGAATCCTCTCAAGGAACACTGCATGTAAATAGCCCTTTGTGTTTTCATAATATTTTCAAGTTACCATAGCAGCCCTCTCACAGGTGGTGTTTTCTATTGTTTAACTAATAAAGAGATGTGTTGTCTTTTCTAACCAATGATACAGTTCCTTAGCACAGCATGTTATAAAAAGGGCTGTGTGAAATTAATAAAGTAGCCTTCTGAATTTTCTTCTACCTGGAGTCAAGCTCTTCATTATGTGTCCAACAGTGACATGGGGTTAGCATGCTAACGCAGAATCACAGGATGCTGAGAGCTGTTGTGTCATGATTCTGGCCAAGACAGGGTCAGTTTTTGCAGTAGTTGGGAGGAGGTATGGCCAGGACACAGACTGTTCTACACCACCTCATGTCATTGCTGAGGGCAGGGGAAAGGGACTGTCTTCCAGAGAGAAGTGATTCCTTCCAGCTGAAATAATGTGACAGAGTGAGCTGTGCATTTTGTCTATTGTCAGGGTGGCAGGGGTGTTTCTGTGTGAAATGTTTTTTTTCTTGTTCCCTCTGTCATTAGTATTGTAGCTAATGCTGTTACTGTCCAGTAAACTGTTCTCATTTCAACTGTGATCTTTTACCCTTTGTGCCTCCAACAGGAGGGGTAGGAGGAGCAGTGCGTGCTCTTAGCAGGAGCACTAAATTGGAGAATACCATTCCTAAGACAATATTATTTGGTGCCCAGTATGGGGCACAAAGGGTTGAGATAACAACAGATCTGCCCAGAGTGGGTTGGGAACAAATTTTATTCTAAGCATTTGTTGGTATTAGGTACAGAGCCACTGGTCACAATGTTGCTTGGTCTGTTCATGTGGGTGTGGTACATATCTGTGAGCACATGTGTTCCTTGGGATGATGTTCAGAGCAGGGAGAAGCATCAGGATTGCTTTGTTGCTATACTGTGTGGTATCATTTTATGAAATGATAACAAGGGCAACAAGGGTCATTTGGGATGTGTATTCAATGTTCCTCTCCTACTGTTACCTCAGGCACTACCTTTGGTAGTCCATTAATAATACTGTTCAGCCTGAGGGGGAAACAGGAGAGTATTATTTTCCCCAGCTTGTCACCCCATCTTCATACTTCAGGCCTGTTACAACAGCTTTTGAGAATTTTGAATGTTACAGAAAGCATGTTCTTGTTTCTTATGTGTGTCTCCTCAGTACAGTTTATAATATGTTTAGAGTCAGTGGAGTTCACACCATGTTTAGTCAGGACAGAGATTTCTAGGAAGGTCATTCAGAGATCTGCCCCAACAGTGCATATAGAATGTGGGAGAAAATGGACCAGTTTCTGGGGAAATTCTCTGCTCCAATGGTTTGGAAGCTGACCCCTGTACAATGACATAACCATGATAGAGTGACAGAATATTTGCAAGGTGAGTGCTGTGTCAACAGCAACTTATTGGAGTGTGCTGGGCCCTGGGTACTCTTTACTGGACTTTGCTGGTTACCAGACAGAACCCTTGGGGGGAGGAGGAGGAAAGCAGAGCAACAGGCACTATGGCCACTCAAACTTCAGCTGAAAAAAAATTTAAAGCCTTGAGAAAGGCAAAAGGCACATCCTAAAGAGCTCTTTGAGCAAAACAGAGAATCCTTCTGCCCATCCTCTCTGTAACTATCTGAGACTGGAGTTTATTGGCACATGAGACCCCTCACAGAAAGCTGCAGACAGCCTCTGTTTTTGGGCACAAGCACCCACCATACTGCTAGGTCAGGGCATTATTCTTATATAAGTATCTTCACAAAACAGGACTGAGTGGCAAAGAAGCTGTGTGGCTTGAGCAGAACAACTGGCTCTTCGCGAAGAGAAAGGAGGGTTTTTCAAAGCATTACCTCGTGATCAGGGATCTCAGAGGACAGTGTTCTCCCAAGGATAACCCCAGTCAAGTAAGTCCAGCAGCGAGCGGTGTTGGCAAGGTTGTAACCTCCTGTTTCCAGCAAGAATTGAGATTTTGAGGAGGAGGTGTGGGGGAAAGGAAAAGAGAAAAAGAGATTTAAGTGGAAGGAACAAATAATGAAGCCCCTGTGCACAGGTTATGTGAATTCAGCTTATTTCATCCACTCAAGCCATGCTCAAAATCTGCCTTTTGCACCTTCTGGCTACACAAGACTAGGTCTGAATGACAGTGTATGCAAGAGCAGACTCCTCGGACCGAACCCTAGTTACATCCAGTGTGGGAGAAGCTGGTCCTCCAGCCACCATCTCAGACCCAGGATAAGCTCCCAACCCCAAGCGCTGGACTCTCTTCTGGCAACAAGGAGAGCAATTTGCAAGTAGCAGGCCGCAGCAGAAGTGGGGGTTTCCTGCTTTTCAAAACCAGCCTTTGACCTATAAATCATGCCCAGCCATATGCTGGTGAGCTCTTCAGCACCATCATGTTTGAGAGGACAAATGTGAAACTCATCACTTCAACTTCCAACTGCTTTACATGGAGATGAGATTTCACAGTGAGTAGGAAATGATTACCTACATGGTAATGGAACATGAGCCCACAAGGAGAAACCTTAGCTGAAATCAATCCTGCAAGAGACTCAGGTTTTCCAGAAAAGATGACTAGAACAGTAAAGAGAAAAAAGCACTTCAACAAGACAGAGACACCATATTTTTCAATATTCCCTTCTGTTTGCATTGGTTATTGTGGTTTTTTTCCCTGCTTTTTTTTACTTCTCCCCCAATTTTCACTTCAAATACTTCCACATGCTGCAGTGGTTGCACACTCCTTTGGCATTTTCACAAGTGACACAGTTGATCCTCATTATTTAACAGAAGTTTTGTGGTTTGTATGAAAGGTGATATCTCCAGCACATTCACAGATAAGCCACAGCAGGACTGAACACTCATAACCTTTGCAAAACAAAGGGCATCAGGCACATCAAATTTTAGCCTTAATATGCTATAGCTCATTTCCCCAGACTCAAAAAGGACAACACCTAGAGATGATTCAGCTCCAAGCATGGAGCTCAGGGGCTTTCCCTGGCACACAGTGGCTTTTGTTGTTCTGAAATGCTCTGTTAACATAAAGCCTGTCCTGTGCTCTCCCCACTGGACAAGCAGCTAGTTAGGCAGCACAGCAGAGATAAGTCCAGCTTAGCTTTCACTGGATATCAGAGCCCTGCTGTACCTTGCAGGCAGCCAGGCCTTGTCCCATGCCCCTGCTTGAATCTTAATGAAACCATTCATCACCAGGTGCCCAAGGTAGGTTTGGGAACATAGTTCTCACTTTTAAAGAGAAGCACCAAAGGGCTGATCAGCAGAGATGGGAATCAGAGGTGTCACTGAGAAGTTAGGGTCAGTTTGTTGGCCTCTCCCCTTCTCCAGAGGAGCCATACAGCTTTTAACTCAAGATCTGAGTCAGGACTGAGACTTGCACCTGTCAGGATCAAGGATTTCAGGTATGAGAAAACAGTACCACAGTGTGTCCTCCTGACACTGCCCAACAGTCACCCTACTGAATCCTTGCCAGTGCTGAGCCCAAGGGCAAGCAGGCACTCAAGGCAGGGTCACAGGAGGACAAACATGTTTCTTGGAGAACAGCAGGATGCACTCACCTCCCCCCAGGACAAGAGTTGCTAGTTGCCACTGCAGGACATATTTGAGGCATTTGCCCACTCCCTCGGGTGTCATGTTGAAGGAACACATGGGGTCTCCAGCAATGGTGTCTGCCCCCAGCTGCATCACAACTGCATCAGGGTTGAAGGCGGCATACACCTCCTTCAGCACCCTGGGGAGAGGAGGAACAGTCCAGTTAATGCCAGCACAGCACAGAGGAATGCTGGTGGCGTGGGCCTGGTCACTCAGATCCACCAATGCCTCTCAGGGTTTCTGCATTCTCTGTTTCCACCCAACTCATACCAGTTACACTGCCTCTGTTTCCAGTTAGCCTTCTACCTCCATAGCAAGTTTAGCTCTCAGGGCACTTATCAAAAGGCTGATGAATGCAAAAGCACAGCTGATAACATGGCAGAGGGGGATCTAGTCCTCATCAGCTTACTGGTAGCATCAAACTCCACATTTACACTGTCTGCCTTTTGGCTGCAGGACAATCCAGGGGCTTTTCTTCCCTGTGAAATCGTGGTGGAAATCAGGGTCTGGCAAAACTCTCAGACACCTCTCACCAGGACAGGACAGGAGAAACAGAGGAAGGCTCTGGCTAGGCTCTTACTTTCCTCTCTCCTATACGGCTCTTGAGGCAAAACTATGAGGAAAGGCTCTGTGCAGGGTGTAGTGAGCCTGCAAAAACCTGCATTAGCCAGAGCTTCATGCTTCAAGCCTATCATGGTTTTGGGAAGTACAGGCAATCACCCTCAAACAACAGCTGGATGAGGGTTGGGGGTCACATCCACAGTCATGCACGTGACTACCTCCCTGCCAGGACAGAACTCAGAGAGATCTCTAAGTCTCTTGCAGAAGCTTTAGCTAGACACAGCTTGAAATCTATGGTAGGTTATGATGTCCTTCAGCTATTAATGCATGCAACGGGCTCCTGAGTGGGTTCCTGACCTGTCTCAGTCCCTAGAGCGGCCTTTCAGAAGCATGTCCTTTGGCACCAAGAGGGCTGCTCTGCCCCAGCAATGGCAAGCACCAATAAGCCAGCACAAGGCATGGCCCCTGCATGACTGCCTTGCTGGCCTACAACTTTAGAGAGGTTTCAGCCCTCAGGTGTTAGAGGTGGACATGCTACCACATCCTGCAGCCCTGCACTGAGACTCCTCTCCCCTGGAAAAGAACAAGCCCCGCAGCCCAGTTTTGACTTGAGCTACAGCTTGTGAGGTCCACCATCAATTGAGGGACTAAGGGGACTGCCAGGAGGCAGCTCTGTCAATGTCACATATTCAGCCTTCAGCTTTTCATTCTTCCAGTACAGACAGAAGGTGCTAGGAAAACGCTTTTAGCTAAGCCCCAAGCGTATGTCAGAGGCCAACAAGTCAGAATTCAGAGCATTTACTTGAAGAAGAAACATCTAGCCCTAAGTCCACAGCTAAAAACCACTTGTTCCTTCTCAGTCTCTCCTTAGATACACACCCATGGAGGTGTATCTAAGGAGAAAGGCTGATCTGTGACAGAGACCCCTCCAGCCACCCACAATGTCTTTGTATATTCAGTTTGCTTAAGGATTCAGACAAGACCTCTGGGAACTTACAGTCCATGTTCAAAGGCTGCAACAGGGGAAGGGACAAGCCTTAAGAAAGGACTGTAGTTAAAAATACTAAGCTGTGTAGTGTCTTACTTTCTAAAATCCCATCCAAGTCAGCTTTATTAGAGCAAGAGGGCTTACGATTCACAGATCTGGTAATATTTTTCATCCTGAATGCCATCTTGAATGGGCACATTCACACTGTAATAGCGACCTTTTCCAAGGCCCACATCTGTCACATCACCGGTGCCTGCACAACAAACACACCCAGTTAGGAGGAAAAGCAGAGCAGCAGCAAGAAGAGACGTGTGGGGTGTCTCACAGGCAAGCCGAGAGCCAGGACATCTGGCATGCTTATGGAGAAGTCCACTTGCCACCATCAAGAAAGGTGGGGTGGAGGGACGCAGTTCTCTCCTTTGCCCCAATCTACCACACAGCGTCAAAGGGGCTCTGCCTAGAGCTCAGCTACAACCAGAAAGGGGGAAATGCCGAACATGTAGCTCCTCCTTTTTCCTTCTCTTGGGTCAAGAGAAGAGGCAGCAAGACATGTCAGATGGACAGCAGAGATGGCACTTACCTTTACAGAGGCCTCACCAGTGATGTGTGAACCAAATGAGCACAAACCTCACAAGTTCAACTTGCCTGGGAAAAATCCTGGTGAAAATTTGTGCAGAGAAACAGTCATGACTTTCGAGGTGAAACTAAAGGCATCCTCAACTCCTATTAGGAAAGGGAAAAATGCTTTCATGCATCATGGAGTCTGAACACACAGAGTTGCTTGATACACACAGGGCAGCAAGCAGAGAAGGAGCAGCATGAGCAAAGCAGAAATACAGATGTGGTCAATAAATACATCTTCAATCCACAGAGACTGGAGTTCAGCTGCAGCAAAGATCACAACTGCTATGAATCTGGCAGGTCTCATGCTAATCAGTACTGAATGGATGTCAATATCTCACATCACTACCCATAGTAGCAACACTTGCCTGTGCTGCTAGGCCTGCAAAGCTGTGAGAGGGATCCAAGCAGGGCTGCCTTGGCCAGAGCTTGGCTCTGATTAGAACGAGTGCTACTGGGCTTTCTTGCTGCTGTGGCTCAACATGCCTTTTCCTTAAAGACACATCAAAATAGTGGGGGTGGAGAGGGAAAAAAGAAGTAATAGAAAACAGAAACCAAATACAGGGAAAAAATACATAACAAAATGAAACACATCATAAAATTTAGAAGAGCAGGAAATGTTAAATGGTGTATAAGTAATGTCCCTGAAGGAGGGAGCAGTTTTGGCAAGGCCAACTCTGGCTCTACATTTATAGCATAAAGCCTTCTTTTAACAGCACCACTTACTACTGGCTGCTTCTCTCTTGCAACAGAACCTTAAACCCTGTCAGCAACTGCTCTGCCAGGATGGGACACTGGGACACATTATCTGTTGCTTTAGGTACAAGACTTCTGCCTAGACCCTCAAGAGAGGTCTAAGGAGAAGGGCATGTCTGTAAAGCAGGACAAGGCAGAAATTGATTGAGGGAACTGAAAGGAGCCTAAGCCATGCAAGTAAAGCCCTGCTGCGAAGACAGGCCTTGACTTCTCCCATTCCTCCCTGAGTCTGTGCATCTGTGCTGTTTGCAGCCTTTGCTGGGTCTTACCATCCCCATGATGCAAATCCAAATCGATATAAAGGACACGGTCAAATTTCTCGCGCAGCCGCAGGATCCCCAAGACAGCGTCATTCAGGTAACAGAAGCCAGAAGCTTCATCTCTGTGAAAACAATATCTGTGACACTGAATATTGCTGCCAATGCAATCACCACTGATTCCATCATTCTCACTTTGACTTTGCAGGTGTTCACCTCACAGGGACACAGAGTACAAAAACTCAGGCAAGGCCCAGCAGTGACCAAGAGACAGGTCAGGAGCAGCTCAAAGCATGGCTGGGAAGCACAAAGAACTGGACTGCTTGTGCCAACTGCTTATCATCTCAGGGCTTGCAGCTGGGCAAGCATCAGTCAGCTCTGCTGCAGAGAGACCTTGGCCTGTGGGGGGTACCCCTGACCATTGCACTGTTGAACAAATAAAATGTTAGCTTTCTGCACCTGAGACATTTTAGGGAAGTTCAGAGCCAATTGACTGAAACCCACTCTCTCTCTGAGGCAAGAGGACAGTTCCCTTGGCCATCTTCCTGTGAGTTCTGGACAGGCATAGACAGGCTACCACTCCATCCGTGCTGTCTGGGAAGGTCCTGGCAGTGAAAGGCAGATCCAAGCCAGTCACAAGATTCTCCTGCTGTTCTAAAATCTCAGGCTATGAAGGTTAAGCCTCTTCCCAAAGTAACTCCCTCCTTTCTCTTCCCAGGAAAATGCAAATGGGATGTCCCACATGTAGTCCCTCATGACAGCACCTGAGCTCAGCCAGGAGAGAGTCCCAGCAGGTAAACAGAGACCAGGTGTACCATGGAAAGATTTATCACTGACATTCATCAGGGACAGCTTACTTGCTGGCAGCAAAGAAAGTCTCTTGACCCCTACTCCAGCCTCACTCCAAAGTCAAGTCCCCATCACAACTTAGCACTAGTCCACATGCATTCTTAAATCTGCCCTGAACAGCTATATTAAAGTGAAGCTTTATACTTCGTAACAGGAGTACCCAAATCCCTTTTCCACAATTTATATCAGGATACAAGATGAGCCTCTGGGAAACTCCTCTTGACTTCCAGTCACAGCACTCAGCTTATTTTCCCTGACACTTCCTGCTCAGCAACAGCTGGGAATGATGAGGAGCTGGGGGTGGCAGAACTGCACTTGCTTTCACTCTCTGCAAGTGCCATGGAGCACAGGCATTTCCCAGTGATTCTGTTCATGTACAGTAATGCTGAAAATGGAAGTGTTAACAGGCATCCTAAAAATCTGACTCAACTGTGCTTATGTACTTCTCCCCTCCCTCACAGCCCACAAGAAAGCAAAGTGAACTATGCTGTGTCTTAGGCACTCTCTTCATAGTGTAACACACATCTCTGAAACTCAAGGCCAAGCAGAGCAAGACACCAGTTCAGTCAAAAGCAGAGCAGTGTCAGAGCTGCAGCTCCAGGAGCAGCACTTGGGATTCCTCCATGCTGCCCTAAATCCACCCACCAAAGCTCTGAGCGTCACTGCCAGAAGGGAGGGTGAAGCTGGCCTGAGAAAAGGCACTTACTCAGCATCTTACCCTCCCTCAACCCCAAAGGCATCCTATGAACCAAGAGCTTCCAAAGCCCAAGGTCATTCCTATGTTTAGTAAAGCAATTAAACCACCAGACAGCAGGTGTTTTTTGACAAAGGAATGTATTTTGCTAGGACACAGGTTCTAGAACAAAGCACCTGCAGTTCGGTGTCAGTCCGGCTGGACCTTCACTCTGGGCTGACATCTACCCTAATGCATCACACACCAACTTACTGGGGTGACTGGGAAGACTCCTTTGGGATCAGTGAGTATTAAATGCCTTTTTTATAAAGACTCTTTGCTTCCCAGAACAGTGCTAATAGCTCGGCAGCAGCAACACTGCTAAGCCTTTTTTCATTACAGGCATTTTTTAAGCCATGCAATTCAGACAGCAGGTAACAATAGATTTCCCAAAAGCCTTCAGTTCTGCACAGAGCAAGAGCTCAGCTCTGCCGAAGGCAAGTCTCTTTTCACAGCAAGCTGCAGCTGAAGCCACTTTTAGCCAAATGCCCACCAGGAAATGGGCTGAGACAGTGGTATTGCTGAGACGATGGAGACTGTTAGACTTCCAGAGTTCCTCGCCAGGTCAGAAAAGTCACCAGAACAAGACATCTGCACATGCATGCACAAGCTGCCAGGATTAGACGGGGCCCACGAGAACTCCTCAGGCTCCCCTGGGACACAGAACAGCACTGCAAACACCAGCTGGCTGTGGACAAGGAAGGGTGGTGTCTTGTTTACGCTGCAAAGAGGTCTCATGTTTTGGGAGAGAGGGAGGATAATGGAAAATGGGAGAGAAACAAATTATTTTACCACTACAGAACCACAGGGACAGAATTTTCACTTCCTTTCCAGTTGTGCTGGAAAAATCATACTGATGTTAGAGCTCACAGGAAACAGCCCCCACATGGAGCATGGGGAAACCCAAGGTCAGTCCTGCACTGCTTCAAACCTCTTATTAAGAAACCTAAAAACCCACACAAAACAATTTGGACATGTGACCACATTCTCATTGTGTTCCGAACTGCCAGTAACATCAATTGTTTGTCTCTCCACTGTGCTTCTTCATGGACCCCACAAAATACATTCTCACTTGAGCTTCCTGAGAGAATGATGTATCAAGGAATCACAGTATGTATGAGTACACCTGCCCCAGACCTGCTCTGCAGCACATGACAGTGACAACACTAGTACTGGGCAGTGACCTGCCTCTCAGGTCTCTGCCCTGCCCTCTGTTTCTTTCCTCTCTATCTCCTACCTTCCCTCACACCTTGCTTTCTCTTCCAACCTTCTTCATTGCACCCTGAGGGTTCACAGGGAAGGTGGGAGCTAGGAAGCAGGGTTCAGACACTAGATGAGAAAACACAAGGGAAGAGATTTTTTTTCTTACTTTTTTGCATGATGCCACCCTCCAGGCCAGTTAATTGCTACCTTGCACTTGCCATCCAGCAAGCACTGGGCTGCGGTGATGGTGGCTCCTCCCACGGCTGCTGCATACTCAAAGATCCCTTCAGTGGCTGGACAGTCGTAACCTGCAGGTAAGAGTCCACATGTCAGACACAACAGGCCTTTTCCTCCAGGGGAAGTACATTCCTTTTGTTTGTCATTCCTTCAAGACTGACACAGGCTGAATCAGCCTGTTCCTGAACAACTGATCCCATGGAGGACCCACACTGGAGAAGTTCTTGAAAAACTGCTGTCCATAGGAAAGACCCGCACTGGAAAAGTTCATGGAAGACAGTGTCCTGTGGGAGTGATCCCCCCACATATGCAGGGCAAGAGCAAGGAGGAAGGAGCAGCAGAGATGTGTGAATTGACCACAACCACCATTCCCTGTCCCCTTACACTGCTTGAGGGGGAAAGTAGAAGAGCTGTGAGTGAAGCTGAGTCTGGGAAGAAAGGTGGATGAGGGGGACAGTGATTTCACTTTTATTTTGAAATCTCACTGTCCTATTCTATTATTAATTGGCAATAAATTGAATTAATTTCTCTATCTAGTCTCTCTTTTGCTGGTGACCGTAACTGGAGAGTCATCTCCCTGTTACTATCTCGACATGATCTTTTTCCACTTTATTTTCTCCCCCACCTTATTCAGGGGGAGAAAGAGTGCATCTTGGTGGCCACCTGGCAAAAAAACCCGCCCACACCACAAAAATCAACCCACCACAAAAAGGAACAATCCAAATGATCTCTTGCACTCAATTCATTAAACAATGTGTCCTGAACCAACTCATGAGCTGTGTGCCTGGCTTGCCAAACCTACTGGTCCCTAATACCAATCTCACAATAAACTACTTTCAAGTCTCTGGCTACTTGACCAGAAAAGCCCTGGCACAATCATTAACATAACTCTTCCCTAAAAATGGACATCTGCAAATGAGTCAAGCCTAGGTAAGCTGTAGGTCTGTATCTATAGTATAATCTTCACTTAGTCCTACAGCAGCCTCCCTGCAACTGTTACCCACAAAGCATGATACCAGGGCTGTTTGTCTTCCTGTAGACAGAGCAACTTCAGGAATGTAAAGTCTAAGGGACACTCATACGATCAGTGCAGAATCTGCACCCATGCTTCAGTTCTGGGTCACTCCTCCCATTCTTGAGACCAAGACAATGCCCACAGCCATCTCACAGCTTTACCTGCTGCATTGCTCAGGCTGTCTCAGGTCCAGGAGGGCAAGAGCCCTCTGCTCCGTACATAAATCACCAGACAGCAGCTGCCCTGATCACTACAGCTCCAGGCCACTGTTCATGCCTGCCCTCCCCGTAACAGGCTTGCAGCAGCCAGTCCCAACTCCAGACTGAGGTCAGTGTCAGGGTCTTCCATCCTGTTCCAGAGCCTTAGAGCAGCAGCAAAGGACACCAACCCCAGTCAGCAAGAGACAAGGCTAAGCAGCACAGAGCAGCAAAGTGAAGCTAGCTGTACCCTCTGCTGGTACCACGGAAAGTGCCAGCCTTTCAGACGACTGCTGGGGTTCAGCAACACCCTGTCAAAGAGCGTTTCTTTCCAAAACCAAGCCCAGCATCCCCCTGAGCTCACCGCTATAACTGCAGCATCCTGGCCCTGGCACTCAACGAATCTCTTGCTGAAGATGAGCATCCTTACCCAGTCCATACTCCACAGACTCCGGGTGGTCATCATCCCCCTCCTCACTGACCTTCTGCAGGTGCTGCAGGTAAGCATCTGTGTGGAAACTTGCCATTTCCTCCATGGAGGCCACTTTTGGCTTGACTATCCTAGGCAGAGAGGACGAAGAGAGCATATTAGGGCAAGAGGCTCCAGGGTTCAGCTGGAACGTCCAACTTTAGCCTTTACCCTAAGAGCTTTATTTTGGCTGTTACTGTTGTAAATGCAAATGAAACTCCCTCTTCCTCTTGCACTGCACTGCCATTCAAATGAGAGAGCCACCCAGCTGAGCTGGAGCAGCCTTGCCCCTGGTTTGGCACTGCCTGTGATGTCCACCCCAGTGAAGAACACCTGCAGGTGCTGCCTGCATTAACCTTCCCACTTTGCTTCAAGTTTTTTTTCCCTTTTATGCATGTTCTCTCAGTTTGTGCAATTCCCAGCATATCCAACATTCAGGTTACACACAGAGGAACTAATGGAAGGGAAACACCCAGGCCCAGCACAGAGCTGTGGCAGGACCTCAGCCTAGATCAGGAGCTGTGCAATGCCTCTCGCATATTGTGACTTGCACCAAAGCAGAGACTGTCACTGTTGCCAGCAACTTACATAACACCTTCCTGGGTCTGGGTGCTTTGAAATGTGCCTAAACAAATCCTACAACACACTGAACCCTCTCCAAAACTTGGACAGTGGGAGAACACACAGGTAGTGCAGCACAGCTCCTTTGCTACAGGAAGAACATAGGAAGCTCCCAGCTCCAGTCTGACCCTGATGCTTCCCTTCCCATGCAAGAGCAAACAGTCCTTTAGGTCTGCTCCATAACAATACCTGCAGCCATTTCCCAAACACTCTCTGCCAGCAAAAAAAAAAAAAAAAATTGTTTAAAAAAGAGTCTCAAAAGGATCTTCTGGCTGTGCTGAACTGGAACACATTTTTAAAAAGATTTTATGAGATGCTTCACAAGAGGGGCTGAGCTATGCCTTTCTTTTTTTTACCTTCATATGCCCCAGCATCAAGAGCCAAATGAGGCAGCACGTATCTCACTTTTCTGCTCCAGATCTCACCCAGTCTTCTCTCCTGAACAGCACGCAGACCTCACAAAAAGTCTCCCAGATCAAGGACAACACAGCAAAACAACATGGTCCCTCTCTGCATCAGCACTGACTCATCAGTGGACCTGGAGCAGCACCAAGTCTGTCACCCGGCTCAGAGTCCCAAGCATGGGGCTGACACACACTCTGTAGAGAAGGCACAAGGCTATAAGTGCTCCACCAGACCAGGAGGGTAACCATGAATTACACCTGCCACAATTACTGTAATCGTGTCCATGTAGAAAAACAAACATTTTCCTTTAATCTTGGAAATACACACCTACAATCCCACCACCAACAGGGACAGTGTGAAACCTGAAGTTACTCAGCACCTTCCAAACCTTAGTGTTGAATAAAACATCCCTTCACAGAAAACGGAGCACTTACTTCATCTGGTCAAGTAAGCAGTACGCTTCAATCAGTGAATGCACCATGCTGGCCTAAAGAGAAGAATAAGGCTGTGAGAACAGGAGACAGCCAGCAACCAGGGGCCCAAGGACTCGCAGACAAGGTGTGGCTCACACTCCTCTCAGCAGCGACTTTCCCTGCCCGGGTCCCATCTCCGGTCCGTGCCCATGTCGTGTGAAAGGACCTTCCGGTGTCCCGGGCAGAAGCACAGCCGCGCACGGCTTCCCGGGGAAGGGAAGCGTCACTTCAGCGTCCGAGCCCGCGCTGCCAGGGCCGACGTGAACGCAGAGACGGGCTTTCCCCGCTCTAACCCCACACTCCTCCAGCTGGGGCCGCCCGTTTCCCCCGCTTCCTCCTTTCCTACCGCCGTGCCGGGCGCCGGCTGCCTCCGCGCCCGGGCCTCACCGCTGTGCTCCCCGCGCCCCCTCGCCCCCGCCGCGGCGCTGACCCGCTTGGGCACTTTGCAGAGGGAGTCGCAGAGGGCCACGTACTCCGGGCTGTATACGTAGACCGGCGGCGGCACCGCCGCCATCGGGGCCGGCACAGCCGGGTCGAGCACCCGCAACGCTACTGGGTCAGGGTGCGCCAGGACGGGCACTTCCGGCCCCGCAGCGTGCCGGGAACTGTAGGCCCGCCTTGCCAGTATCCTTCCCCCTGCCCGGCCGCGTAAGAACTGGCAGCCAGCTAGGATTAGACATTTTTATTGGGTCCCTCACGCAGCTCGGGGTGGTTTATTCTCTAAAAATGTAATTTTAAAAGGCCCGTGGCCTGCCGTAGACCCCCCCACGCGGCGCCCACCCTGCTCAAGGAGCCGCACTTCATGAGGTACCCGGGCTCCCCCCACCCCCTGCAGCTCATGCCGGGTCCCTCGTGTCAGAGGGAGGCGCCGGGCAGGGGCTCGGGCCCTTCAAGGCTCCCCTGACGGGAGCAGGGGTCACACACGGAGGGATTAGCCATGATAGGAAAGATGTGTGCTAATGTCTTCACAAGCAATTCCATGGGTGAAGGTATGGGTGTTAACGTCTTAGAAATGTGTCTTAATGTTTCTACTCACTTCAAGCCGCAGATTTGTTACAGAACCCAGACAGTTTGACTCCTGAAACAGACAAATGGGTCCATACAAGACTTTGTTTCTGAACTTTGGGGAAAAATGACAGGCTCAAGGGGAGAATATGTGGTAGGCAGTTCGGGAAGGTACCTTCCTAGCATCTCAGCCAATGGGGTAAGGAACAGGATAGCATGTGGCAAGGGGTTTAGGATAAAAGGAGGCTACACTCTCTGAAACCTCGAAAGAGAAAATCGTGCAGGCTGATGTCCCAGTGGACTCTCTCCCTTTATTTGAATAAAATTGCAGGACTCCTCTGTCTCCTTTATGGAAACTGGCTTTTCATAGCATGATCTTCAATACAGCCACATGTAGAGAGGAGATGCTGCTCCAAGAGAGCACCTGGCTTTGTGGCCAAATCAACCTGGACATCAGAAAACAAAGGCACACAAAGAGAAAAGCATCTGCCTCTGAAGCCAGCCCTATCCACAGTGGAGTGGCCAATTTTTGCCTGGAAGCCACCCCTGCACTCACACACAGCCAGGCCAGGGTGCACCACAAGCTGCATGGGCAGTGTCACCTGCCCAGCTAAAGTTTAGCTGCTATCCATCATCCTCTCAGAAGGAGCTCAGAAACCTGCTGGCAGAAACCACATCTTCTCTGCTTCCTAGAGTGGATGTGGACCCCTCAGAGATAGCTCCCGTGAAAACACACAGCTGTTCAGGCCTCTGCGTGCATGTAGTGCCAGAGCCTTTCACTGGGAAGGATGGCAGTGGTGAGAACAGCTGTGTTAGGTGTGGCCAAAATCTGCCCACCATTGGGGCTTAGCTATGAGAAGACATTAAGGGGCATAAGGAGTCAGAGAAAGATTGGTGGAAACAGGCTCTGCCCTGCCTGACAGGAACAGGAATAACCACCCCAAAATACACAGGTTCAAGGGAATCCTATATTCTCCCTTGCCAGGTGAAGGCAGTAACTTAAAGGAGTGGGTGAAGGCAAACCCCCTCCTTGCCCACCTTACCTTCCCACATGCCTCTGTACAGCAGGTATGAACCTCTCACATGGAAGGCCAGGCAATGGATGATGTGGATGTTAGTCCATCTACACCAGAGGTGCTGCCATGGCTGTGACACTCCCAGACCATGTCCACCTCCTTTCTCAGAGTCCAATATGCCACACAGACAGTCCTCTTAGGGAAGTCTGCTGCCTCCCTGGGGCCCAGGTTAAGCACAGCGCTAGGAAACTTCCTAGAGAGGTTCAGCTTCAGACTGTTATCCACTGCTGCTCTTCCATGCAGGTGGCAGTGAAACTGCAACACATAGTCCAAGGACAATCAAAGGAGACTTCTGGGCCTGGGGATGGTTGGTAAGGGATTCTGGAACATAAGTTCTTTCCTCTGTCCTTCCAGTTGTGGGTAGTGACATTGAAAGAGATAGACTCAGTCTCTTGAATATATTGCTTGGTGTCTGATATCACTACCTCAATTTCAGTTTTTTAAATATTTTTTTAACAAGGCATGCTGCTTGTAGACATGATCAACCTTTCCCAAAGGGGAAGGGGATCTTTGCTCAGAGCTTGCGCACTGACAGCTGTAAACCAATCTTGGAGGGGTACACAGATGATATCAGGCGGGCCTGTGACAAGCTGTGGGACATTGCAAGGTCAGGGGATGCAAGTGAGGGTTCTTGGAGATGAGCATTAAAAGCTTGGTTTTGATTGCACAGGTAACACCAAGTAGCCAGCTCAGAGCTGCTTCACAGGGCATGAGAACTCAGGAAACTGTGACTTGGCCATGAGCACCACTGCCAGGGATAGAGTAGAGGTGTCCCAGCCAGCCAGAATCCCTGTACTAGCAGCTTGGAGATAAAAGGGATCCTGGCTACCACAACCTCCCTGGCTCTGCACATATGACACCCAGCGGGGCGTGATGGGCTGCCTGCTCCCAAGCAGCAGTGCTATGGCTGGGCCGGACTGTGTTGATTTTGGATGTGCTTGGAGAAAGGCTCAGGCACCAACCCCTATTCTTCTAGCAAAACTTTTCCATCAGCAGCAGGAAGAACAAGAGCCTCAGCCTACACTAGCATAAATCCTGCATATTTGGAATAAAAAGAAGCACAGAAGAGGTTAAAAACTGCAAACCTGCTGGAGGCAGGGAGAGTGTGAGCTGGTCAGAGGTCTGGTGATGGTTCAGGAGTCATGCAGATAGAGCCTTCTAATACAAGCACACTTCAAAGCTCAGCCTTTCCCTTGCTCCGTGGGCCACAGAGGCACAGGTCAGTTTAGGACATGTGCCTCCTGTGGAGTTCCTCAGAGGGCTGTTCACCCACAAAGAGGCCAGAGCTGGGAGGAGATATGGTCACGCAGCTGCCTTGGGAACTAACCTAGTGTTCATCTTTGCAAGATATATGAAACAACCATCTCAGACCACCTACAACCCAGCGAGGAACTGCAAGAGCTACTGCATGGAACAGCCATCTGTGGGCAGAAAGTCGTACACGTACAAGGCCACCGACTTGGACAGGTAGGTCATGGTGCCAAACCGGCCGCTTGGTGCGCTGTCATACAGCAGGCTGCAGATGCCTGTGGAAGGATCCCTCTCCAGCATATGCTCATCAGCGCCCAGGGCTTTCTGGATTTTAGACAGGGAAGTAGAAAGACATAATTAGGAATAAAAGCAATCCCCTTATCAGCTTCCATCCCAAGCATCCTCTGTTGCACTCAGTGTGACACAATGATGAAGAGCAGTGGAAGACACTACAGCTTTGATGTGCCCCATGAACACAATGGGGACAACAGGCAGGGCTCTCCAAGTGAGTGAGCCCTGCACAGCTATGGGGAATGCAGCCAGCAGCCTTGGGTGAGGCCTGGGCCCTACCTGCTCCTCACAGAAGAGGTCATTGGCTATGTGCAAGATCTTTTCCACAGCTATGATGCCACCAATGGTGTGCACCTCCATGTCCACCAGCATGGTGAGAACTAAGATAGCTTCCACCAGCAGCTGCCTGTACTCTGGCTGGGGCACACGGTTGAGAACAGACTCCACATGCACAGCAAACTTCATTTCCCCTGGGGTCATCTGTGAGGAGGTAAAAAGAAATGCACCTAGAGCACTATCACCTGCCCAATTCCTGAGCTATGCTGGGCAATCACCCAGAGTAACTAGTTCACAACCCATGTGCCTTATTCCCCATTCACGTGAACCTCCTACCTCTCTGGTTGTTGAGGAGGGAAGAACAAAACCCTCCACAGAGAGGCCATGGCACTGCAGAACAAGAAGCAGAGTTCACGGTTATGGCTTGGAGAAGCACCGTGCTAAGATACATAGATCCAGCCCACAAACCTGCTCCCATTTGAGCACTGATGTATGATGCCCATACACCCCAGCTCTGCTCCCCAGCTCACCATGCTGAGGATGGGATGTGCCCAGAGCACCTTCAGCTGTGGTTCTAGTCATGCCCTTGTCTGCCTCATACAAGAAGCACCTGAGCAGACCACAGTTCCCCTCGGCAAGATGCAGGCTGAGGTAGGTTCTACTAGACTACAAGGCAAGTGCACATCTTCCACAGCTTTCAAAGGTCAGCTGCAGGCCTTGTCTATGAAGCATGTATCTACACAATATCAGGGACCAGCCCTGTGTGTCTAAGTTCCCCTGGCAAGACTGGTGCCTGGGACGAGAGGCTCACATGAATGGAGAGGCAACAGTTGATGTCTAACTCACCTTCTGCAGGACCTTCCAGACCTTCTGGTAGAAGCCCACAGGGACACGGTTAAGGGCCCCATCCAGCCGGCGCCTCCGCTGCCACTGGCCCTGCCGGCTGTCCTTACTGCCCTGGTCTTCTAGCATGCTTGAAAAGAAGTCCTTGCCCAGCAGCTCTGTGTGCCCAGCAGACTGGGCAGACAAAACAAGAACCACAGAGACTGCTGCAAAGTTAAATATCCCACAGAAATGCAGCCTACTGCTGCTCAAGAGTTTGTGGTTCTCCAGCATCATTCCCAAGAGAGAGCTGCCACCCCCTGCCCCCAGGAAAGCCCATTTTACAGCCCCAGCTCCCTATAGAACCCCCCAGAGCACAGCTCCTTCCTGCAACCACAAACAGGACAAGACCCCATGTGCAGCCAACAAACACAAGGTTACCAGAGAGGACTTGAGGTCAGTGTCCCTGGACTGCAAACTGAGGGGCTGAAGGAGAAAGGGAAGAGATGGAAATGAGACCATGCCAGAGCAGGGCAGCAGTCACAGCAAACAGAGCAGCAGCAGCAGCACAGATCAGGATCAGGTCACAGGGCAGTTATCCCAAGGCCAGGGTTGGCTGGAGACAGAGTGAGTTTTGAAAAGATAGCTGCAGAGGGCTGTACATGCCAGGGATGCAGCAGCAGTGGGTTTGTGCTGGCCTGCACACAGGAATAGGACTGCTACTGCTCGGCTGGTATGGGCAGGGATTTAGTCTCGAGCAGACAGGAGGACCAGTAGGAAGGTCACTGCCCACAGACAACCCTCTGTGATGTCAGGTTTCACACTGCTGCAAGTGGCCCTAACTCAGCTGCATCAGCCTGGCCCCAGCAAGCTCCATCCCTTTGATGACAAGACACCTTGTAGAGCTCAGGACTCCTGGACATAGGCACAAGAGGAGGTCCTTGGCATTTGTAGCTGACCAGAGGCCTCTTTCCCCAAAGAGGAAACAGCTGGGGAGGCTGCAGGCAGGATCCAGTGAACTGTCCAGCAGAGTCGCTACTGGTCATGGCACTGGCAGCATCATGCCATCCTGCTCACCAGATTTTGTGGGTATAATGTATTTGAGCACAGCTCTCAGCTGGCTGTAATGGCAGTTGCTTAGAGGGGAAGCCAACTCATTGCAGCAGCAGCTGAGAGAAGCTCATTGACTTGTACATGCAGGGAAGCTGCCCTTGTGCATGGCATGAGGGGCAAAAGCTGAAGCTGCAGGACCTGAGAGGCTTCACCTTATTCCCAGGCAGAGACTGCCTACGTTTATCCAATTGCTGCAAGAGAAGGAGGAAATAAGGGTTCTGCTGTTGGAAGATGGCCAACCAAGACAGTAGGCACACCTGGGATAACACATGGTCCTCTTCACCCCTGCACCTTCTCAAGCAACCCTGTGCTCCCCCTGAACTGCCAGAGCAACCCCTACCCACTACCAGATTCACCCCAACCTTCCCCTCAGAGTAGGACTGGAGACAAAATTAGCTCCTGGAAGCATCTGTGTCTCTCCCTCTTTCATCAGTTCTCCCTAGTTTGTAGCTGGTTTTCACCCACAAGACCTGTTGTGAGAGGTCTGCACCACCTGCCCTCACCTGTTTGATTTCACTTTTCAGCCTGATGAGGCCAGTGCGCTCAGGCCTGGTGGTCCCAACAGCTCCCATGTCACAGATGGAGACAGCAGGGGTGAGTGATGAGTCCACTGAACGCACTGGTGGGGAAGAGAGCTCTACAGTGGGCAACATCATTTAAGGCATGGCCATCCCTCATTGCTGCTGGGCACTGGTACCTCTGCATGACCTTGCCCTCTAACATGATAGCATCAGAGATCTATGAGCACAGTACAGAACTGCTTCAATTCAGACCCAACCAGGTCAAGTACCAAACTAAGCAAAGCTCAAATAGCCATGAGATTTGGGCTTGAGCCCAGAAATCACTCAGCATGGTCTTTATGAAGAGCAGAGCTTCCTGCAGGACCCCTCCAGTACTGAAGCATCTGTGCTGGGGGAAACAGGGACACCCCTCACAAGTAGGAACATGTAGATCTGGCCATGCTCTGCACTCAGTCTTGCCCCAAGATGCCCTCTGCTGGGACTCACCACTCCTTTCCACCCCAAACTCCTTGCCAGAGAGGATGTGGTAGAGGAGGCTCTTCATGTCTGATGGGCTGAGATTCATCAGGTTCTCTGTGGCTTCTCCAGCTGGCGAGAAGAGGACTGTGATTTTGTAGGCTGCCTCACAGTCCTCCTAGAACATTTCTACCCTGCATGCCATTCTGTGAGCAGGGGGAGCACTGGTACAGGAGCTCATCTGGCAAGGACATACACTAGCTCCAGGTATTGCTTACAACATGGTCTCTTCCCATGCCAGTCCAACACATGCTGGGCTGGAGATTGCAGTGCAATCCCTTGTTTGTACTGCTTAAGAACACATCCACCTGCAGACACTGGCACTTCCGTGCAGTGTCTTGTCTTAGCTTGAGCTGCCCACTTTTAATAGTACTACTTTCTGGCTGATAGAGCCCCAAGCATCACAGCATCTACCCCAGCTAAGGTGCTGTCCCTGTCACATGTACCTGAACAACGCAGGGAGTGTGCCAGCTCTGTTGCCATCACCTGGATGATGAGCCCAATGCGGATGCGGAACATCTCAGCAAACAGTCCAGGCTGTGTGCGTATGTACATGGCCAAATATACCATGATCTCCTGGAGGGGCAAAAGCAGATCACCTCACCACTGCTCACCAGGGCAGACACCCAGCTGTGAGGTCCCCTGACACCCTGGACCCTCACCTGGGTGAGGATGGACACACTAAGGTTCTTCTCACTGGCTTCATCAATAAGGCGAACAAGTTCCTCATAGGGGATCGGACTGGGGCATGGACAAATAGCAGAGAAGGTGAGAGGCAGCAGAGCAAACTCTGCATACTCCCAGTCTGTACAGCCCCAAGAGGAGAGATATAAGCTTGGGAAGGCTACCCAGGACCACTCCTGCCCATGGACCCCAGAGCAGCAGGCTCACATCCAGACCCAGCCCAGCATGCTTGGGGAGAGGGAGGTGCCACACTCACGTGGAGATTGTCTTCTCACGTGGCTCTGGGGGCAGCCCGACTGTCAAGTGTTTCTGGTGAGATAGGAGGTCAGTACAGGCCTGGGGATAGAAAAGCAGCCGCTGTCAACAGCTGAGTGTTTGGGGCCTCAGCACAAGGCAGAGGGAGACAGAGCTGATGCAGCCATGGTTCACTTGCTCACTCTGCTGCCTCCTCCCTGACAAACCTATCCTGCTGGAGCCTGGCTGTACAGCTGTTACCTCATCCAGAGCTTCAACTTTCTTCTTGAGGATGCCAGAGATGTAGCGAATCAGGGCCCACTGGCGTGTCTCCCCCACCCGCACATACAACTCAGTGAGGAGCTCCTTGACGGTGGGGCCAGGCTCACTATCAAGCCCTGTGTGCCACTCAGGTCCCCTGTGAAGGTGAAGGACGTGCTGCGTTATATCTAGCAATTTGCCTGTTGCAGCTCCCTGGCAGGTCTCCTGGGCTGTGCCAAACCCCTCTATGCACAGTGAGCCCTCAGAACACAGAGATCATCCTACTTGAGGATGTGGAGCATGTAAAGGATGTCTGCTTGCTCCTGCAGCGTGGGGCAGATACACAGCTGGTCCACCAGTGCTTTGCAGTCCACATTGCCATCCTCATCACGTGGCAAGTTCATCTCTGCGTAGGGTGCGTGGCTCTGGGGGAAGGGAGACCCATGCTACTGATTAGCACCACCAACACCCTGCACCAAATGGACCCATGCATATTCCCCCTCATCAAACTCTAAGACTTCCCCTTTCAATCCTGCAAGGACACTCTCACTGTAGCTGAAAGATAGTTCAGTCTGGGAGAGGCAGACCTCACCTTGCCATCCAAGTCATGCTGGTGGGGTGAAGTCAGCAGCTTGACCGACTGCTGCGATGCCTGGAAGATCCTGCTGGGGACATACATCCCAACATCTAAAAAAAACCCACAGGTTGGTGGAGACACATCCAGTCCCAATCACTACTGTGCCCAAAACTACCTCAGACCCTCTGACACTGCTTCCCCAGCAGTCCTTGCAGAGAAGCTGGCTATGGGAGAAGCAGCCCCTGTACACCCATTCAGAGGAACGTTGCAGGAAGCTGCCATCCTTTATTGAGTTTCCATGGGGCTGCAGAGGCACTAACTCCAAGATACTCCATGGCCAGGACTAACAGGACATAAAGTGCCTTTGCCCTTAGTTCCTCTTAGTTAGTCTTAGTTCCTCTGCAATCCATGGGAACCCCAGCATCATACAGCTGCAAAAGTACGTGAAAGCTCGCAAAGCACTTCAACCTCACCCTTGGGCTCAAGGGAAGGTGTGGAGGGTGTTGGAGTTACTTACTCTGGACATGTAGGTCCTTGGCCTTGGATGCCAGGGACATGAGGTCACGGGTGGTGTGGACAGCAGCCCTGAAGCGGCTCAGCCCTCCCCGCTGGGTAGTGGGAGGCAGGTTTGACTGGGGAGTAGTGTGCTGCAGCAGGTGATCCAGATACTGAGCAACCTCATCGTCAGTGTCCTCTGGAAGGGAAGGCAGCAGAGGAGGGTTCAGCCACTTTGAGTCATGGCACCCAAAGGCCCAGAGAGCTTCCAGCTGTGCCTCAGCAGGGACAAAGCATTGCTGGCTGCGTGAAGTGACAATGTAGGGCCAGTGCTGGCAGCCAGGTGGACTAATGGACAGTGCCAGCAGCCAGGCACACAAAGCATCCCTGTTCCTGCATGACTCCTGCCTGGGACACTGCCTGCCCCAAACTGGGGCTCCCTCTTGTGCCCCACCTTGACAAAGGAAGCAATGGAGCTGCAGCATGTCTCTGATCCAAGCCTGTGCAAGGACAGGAGTGTCCCACTCAAACCCTGCAGGAAAACCCTCACACTCCTCGCCAGGGAAGAAGTGGGGAGGTACAGCCAGAGACAGCTTTTCCAAGCAAAGACCACTTAAAAGCACCCCGGCACAGCAAAGGCATCTTCCAAGCAGGACTCCAGGAAGAGAGCAAGGCAAGGTGCATTTTTCAACAGTTATTTGATGAGCTGGAGTTACAGGAAGAGTTATGGTTGCTGCCATGCTCTTTGACCAGCTTCAAGCAGCTCCCAACATCACACCAGGAGCACTAACAGCACCATGACAGAGGGTGCTCAGAGGCCAGGTCTCTGCTCAGTCAGGAGATAAAAGTGAGGAGGTGCCCCTGGGGAGGAACTGCCCCAGATAAAATACAGACATGTCAATGCACTTACACTGGGCCAGGGCAAAGCTATGCTGCTCTCCAGCTGGCAAACTCAGAGGCGTGTGGGCCCCAGGAGATGAGATGCTGACTGCACCTGAAGCAGCTTGGCATCCCCTTTCCATCCCTTGACAGAATGCCTCATAACAGTGCCTGAAGGCTAGGCTGGAAAAATCCTCTAAGCACCACCCTTGAGAACATTCACCAGCCTAGCTGCAGCATCTGACCACAGGAAAACCTTAAAATTTAGCATCTTTGAGATGCTGTTGAAAGGCCAGGCAGATCCTCTCATTTGGAGCTGGGAGGCAAAGCAGACACCTTGGACAAACCCTGATGCAGCCTGTAAGGAGGCTGGACATAAAGTGAGAGAAGGGCAAGAAAAATGAGCATTCAGAGTCCCAGCAGTGTGTTCACTAGCTGCAGGAGCTTTAGAGGTAAAACAGATAGAAGGGTGACGATGACCAGTGCTAGATCACACAGGAGATGTCCCCAGGCCTGCTTGCAAGAGAACAGAAAAATTTGCACCCTGCCACGGTCCCAGCACAAAGGGGGTTCCCTCATGCTGCAAAGGGCCAAGGCATTCTCAGGTACTCTCTACACAGCAGTAAGACTTCAATTTGGCACTCACTGGAGCAGCTCAGCACAGGGGAGGGGCAAAGGCTTTGGGAAAAAACAGAGATTAATTAACAGAGATATAGTGGCTCTTCTTTCCCACCACCTTGGTCACTGTGCTATCATCTTCTGCACTGCCATTTATGCATCAAAGACCCTCTGGCACATCTCCCAAGTGGAGGCAGGCTGCCAACCCTTTATCTCTTCTCCTACACAGCAGCTTATGAAGGTCAGAGCCGCTCATTTCAGACAAGGTCAACAGAGGGCCAGATGGGACCATGGTGAAAACCCAAGCACATGAAGAACGCAGCAGTGTATGCTGGCAGGAAGGTTGGTTGTAAAGGTGAGTTAGGCATTTGCCACCCCACAGCAGTGACTGGCCTGTTCTCCCTTACCATCCTCTGCTACCTGCAAGCCATGCAGCCGCTTCTTGGCGTCTAGCTTCTCAAAGCTGCCACTGCTGAGCCTGTAACTTGGCAAAGACCTTACCCTCTGGCCCAAGGTCCATAAAGCTGAGGTGTGTTCGGCACGACGTTGTCAGAAACTCCGACAATTTACCAGTCTGAATTCTGGGCAAGAGATAGGAAGGTCACATGGAGAGGAAAGGGAAGGTTATACCCTTGGCTTTACCTCCTGGCTCCAGGGCAGGCCCTTTAATGGAGAGAGGCATGTTCACCAGGAACATACACACACCGGTGTCTACTTTAGCTGCCTGCAACTCCTTCAGCCATGAGTGAGCATGGAAGAGCTGCCCCAAAGTTATTAGAGGAATCCTACAGTCATGGGTCTGATGACATGAAGAACTATATTCTCTCTTTCATCTCCTCTGTTGGGATTGTAGCCCGAGGGAACACAGATAGCCTAGCACAGCCCAGTATGTCCACCCCAGCTTGCTCCCACACAGCCTGTGCTCTGCCCAGCAGGTATCCTCATAACCAGGCTCTTGGAGACCACAAGCCTTCTCCCTCCTGCACTGCAGGAAGCTGCACTCACCTTGCACCACCAAAATACCCATCCTGCAACTTCTGCAGCATCGCCAACACCGTGGGATGGACACTGCTACCGGTTTCGTCTGCGTAGAAGATGCACAGGCATTCAGGTTCGCACACTCAAACTCACTCCCAGAAAGTAAGGCATGATCAGGTAGGCATTCAGACACCCAAAGCACCATGGACAGACTCTTATTCTGAGGTACATGGTCAGGCTGTGGTACCAAAAGCACCAACCAAAAAGGGAAATTCTGGACCGTCCAGGCTGGATTCAAGGAAAACCATGCCAGGATGGACTCCAGGGCCCTTGGATTTCATCTTTGGCAGAAGCAGACAGTGCTAGAGAGGAGCACCTAACAGCCCCCTGCTCTGTCTCTGCCTTTGACATGAGCAAGCAGAGGAGTGGGCAGCTGTTGAGGGCAGAAGGCACCACAGCAAAAGGCACGCTTGAGAAATTAAGGGGATTTCAAGTACACAAAGAGAGGCAGAAAGGCCTTAAAGCAGAACAAAGTCACCTTCCTGCGCCAGGCTCACAGGGAAGATATGAGCTGCTGCAGGCAAACCAGTTCTATTTGGTGCCCTTGCTCCTTCTGGTTTATTGTTTTCCCCTCTCTGTTGACTAGGAAAGCCTTTAGCAGGTGCCCAGTCTTAGGGAAAACTCAAGACACAGAAAGAGCACCAAGACAACTTCTACAGAGAAACTGCTTTTTTGGTCTGGCTCCCAAAAGGCCTTCCTACAAGCCTATTTGCCTGGAGCCTGAATACATCCATGCCAACAAACAGCCCTAGAGCTGCAGGCAACCCTGTTAGCTGCCAGGCCAGGTGCCCACTCAGCATGGCTCCTCTGAGCAGTAAGCTCTTCACAGGACACTACTGGCTGCTCCAGCCTCACTGTGTCCCTGTTACTGAAATGGTCACACATCTGCCCATCTGCTTCCTCATGCAGAGCTATTTCCCAGGGCTGCTCTAGCCAAACACCTTGCGAGGCTGGAGTATCTATACCGAGCATAGTGTGGGAGATGGGGAAGGTGATGGTTGGTCGCCCAGTCATCCTCCAGCGGCTGCACAGGTAGGAGAGGTCTGTCCTCAGCATCTCCACAATCATCTTGTTGTCAAGAGCCAGGTAGAACTGCTGCTGGTCTATGAACTATGAGGACAGCAAGAGACATGATTGGCCCTTCATGCAGTCACTAGGTCCTTATAGTGCTACCCATGCCTTCCCACAGGCACGCAGTTAAGATAGCCACACTGTGCACTGAGGGCACACACCTTCACACTGACGGCTCATCCCACCTTACTTAACAGGTACTAGTACAGCCTAGCAAGGGACCCTCAAACCCCAGGGCAGCTACTGGCCACTAACAACTATGAGGACGTAACTAATGCCACAGCTCAGCAGCAGCATCCATCCCCAAACAGTAAGTCCATATTGTGCCTGTTCCAAGTGAATATGCACTCCCCATAGTGCTAGGCTTGCAACACTGCTTGTTCCCTGGACACATGTCCCTGGCCTGCCATCAGCCTCCTGCTGGTGTCCTTGTCAGGGTAAGCACAGATTTTCATCCAATACTGATCACTAAAAGGCTCTAACTGTCTGAACATCCATATAGCACCAACTGTGCTACCTCATGCCACAGAGTTTGACTACTCCACACTCCCAGGCTCCTTAGATAGTGTTGGGTCACACCTTAGAATAACTTGAGTACCCAGCCATTGAAGAAACTTCCTGCCCAGTTTCACATCACAGAACAGATAGAAATGGGCCTGTGCAATGTCAGTCACCTGCGGCGTAAAGGTAAAGATGCTCTTCCTGATTTTGTAGAGCTTGGAGGTTCCAAGGACACCCATATGCCGGTAGGGCCGTCCAGTAAGGCACATCTGCTTGTTGCGACCTGGGAGGGCAGGAAGACGAGTTTTTAGTACAAGCTCCTCATGAAAGGTGCTGCAGCAGCAAGTAGTGCCAAGCCTCTTGCTACCAGCCAGCAGGGAAACGCTGGTTTGTAGCTGGAATATCCTAGCACCCTGTGTCAACCTGGTGCAGCTCTAAAGGACAGTTAGGAAAGAGTCCCCAGAACTGCCCAGAGGGGTAAAGACGTGTTGAAACAGCAATACACAGCATGTCCTGACTTCTGCAGTGTCACACTTCTCTGGTCTTTGGGCATGTCAGAAGCTGGAGCAGGGCTGGGGTGCCCCTCTGCATAGGGCTGGCCCCCTAAGCTCACAGCTCTATCAGCATTCCAATTGTTCCTGGATTACTCCCAAAGCCCAGGATGGTGCAACAGCATCATCCCTTGCTTGTCACTTCTGGCAGCTGCCAGGCTGCTCTCCCTGCCCATGTCACACTTGGCCTTTCGGAGGCCTAAATTAGCTACCAAATTAAATCACAGCAGATCAAGTGTCTCCTTTGGCCCAGACTAGACCTCTGACTCCTGCAAAACAAACCCCATGCCCAAGGGGTTGCAGTAGCAAGTAGCAAGGATGCAGAAGTGAGCACATCCTTCACACTCAGCCCTGCCCACCCAGCAGCAAGAGCCATACTACCTGAGCTCTGGGCTCTCTTTGCCAGGGACAGCCAGACTGTGGGTCTTACTTTCTGAGTCTGTGAAGTTTTCAGCCTGTTAGCTGCTGATTTTTTCTTCCCTTGGGAAAAATTCCTCATCTCAAGGACAAATCCATGTAAATAGTTGGGGTACTTCTAAGTTCTCACAACAACTCTCTCACAGATGTTGTTTCCACTATTTAACAAATGAAGAGAAGTGTTGTCTTTACCAACCAATTATATAGCTCCTTAGTGCAGCATGTTATAAAACATTATATTGTGTGAAAACATTATTATTGTGTAAAATTAAGAATAAAGCCTTTCTGATCTCTCTTCTACCTGGAGTCAAGCTCTTCACTTTCATGTCCAACAGCGACACCAGACGACCTTTCCTGGGATCTAGCTAGCTTCCCCCATCCAGATCTGAGTACAGGAACAGAAGACAACTCCTGCCCATACCAGGTTCAACCTATCAGAGTCTCTGTCTGCTCCTGGGGTGACTACAACTGCAAGCCAAAACTCTGTCCCTGTCAGAATCACACTGAATAGCACTGTCTGCCACCTTGTTCCCCTTGGCCATCAGTGGCTTTATCAGGCCTAGAAATGGGCAGCAGAATCCTCATCAGCCAAGCAGAGAGCAGGACACAAGTGTCTATGAGCAGGAGTGCCAAGGGTGGAACAGACCCTTCTGGACCCCTTTTGCTGCAGGAGCAGGGAGCTCAGCTCACCCAGCCGGGCATAGATGTGGCTGAGGATGCGAGCAGGCTGCACTCTGATGGGGTAGACGTCTGCCACAGTCTCCACATCAACACCCTCCTTCTGCAGGATTGCCTTGATCCCTTCTGTTTCAGCCAGGATACACACTGTGGAAGGAAGACAGTGCAACAGAGTTTGGTATATGTCCCCAAACCATGCCTTTGGGGACACATACAAGGCACCACACCACAGAGCGGAAGCTGTCTGGGGTCCCTTGGCAACCAATTCCCACTGCAGAAGTCTGCTTTGCCCCTCCTAACACTTTATACACACAAGTCTTCTTCATCAAGTGGCAGGAAGCCTCTCTCTCTGCAGAGGATGCTGCAGCAGATGATGGTTTTGTGGGTCAACATTGGATAAAATGGAAGGACTTGCACCCTGTCTTCCACCCACCTTGCCAGGGCTGAGACTGGGCTGTATTGGCAGCAACCCAGCAAGCAGAGCCACCCCAGAGCCACCTCTGTGAATTCCACACAGCCAGAGTCCCCCCTCAAGGGACCCCTGCCAGACTCAGGGTTTTGGGACTGGTTTCTTTCCCTCACCTTGGACCACCACATCAGGTTTAGGGACAGTTGCGAAACGGCGGTTGAGGGGATCTATTTCACCAGGAGCTAGAAACCCCTGTGGAAAAAAAAAATATAAAGAGATTAACATTTTATGGGTAGGGTAGAATGGGTGGTCTATAAACAACCCACCTTTAACAGGTCTTGGGGGATGGAGGTGACAACTTCCCCACGGTGGGTGGCAGCATTTGTGCCTTCACAGCTCAGAGTCTGTCCCACAGCCCTACCCAGCACCCAGGGTGACCCTACCTCAGCCATCAGACAACCCAGGATGTAGAGTGACTGTCCCCACATGTGTGGCAGCTTGCCCATGGGTACCCTGTCCACAGTGTGTGGATTCCTGTATTCTTCATCCACCTGGAAAACAAGCCAGGAGGTCAAGAAGGGATCCGCAGACAGAGAATGCTGAAGGAAGCATCCTCACTGTATCTTGCAGTCCACCAGTTCAGGGCTTAAAACAAGGCCCAACAACAGTATTTGTCACAGAGTGTCCAAAAGAGCCTGGTTACATTCCTTCTCTCTTATGACTGCCCTAGGCATCATGTCAGAGAACAAAGTGGCTGCTCAGACCATATTTGGTTTCTCAGCTTGGGCCATCCCACTGAAGGACTGACATGCTCCAGCAGCACCCAGAGATGCTTTCTGATACTGTTGAGGAGCACATCTCTCCTGGATAACCGGGGCATCAGGCCACTGATCTCAGCCCAGGCCCACAAAAATCCCCTTGCCACTGAACTGGAGCTCAGCACCACCTACTCAGCCCAGGTCTGCTTGTCCTGAGCTCTCAGAGCACTGTCTCTGAGCAAGCAGACTGTCAGCAAAGAACTCTTGTGTGTGGGAGCAGGAAATGCTGTGGGAGAAAAAAACCGAATTTTTATCCAACAGTTTCATAACAGCTCCAAGTCACCCTTTTTATGAGGTTTCCATTCACTACATGTGCCTCTTCACTAACAATCTGGCTTAATAAGCACTTAAAACTTAATTATCTGGTAACGAGACCAGGAGTTTCAGCAGTATGATCCTTGTGGGTGCCTTCCAAGTCAGAATGTCCTGTGATTCTGTAAGACACTCCTCCTTTCCACCATAGCTCAGGATCACTCACCTTATCTGGTGGGACACTGTACAGCTCTGGCAGCAGGCATACCCCATTCTTCCCCTTGATGAGAACCCCCTCAAGGGCTTCCCGGTACTCCTGCACCTGAGAAGAGCGGAGAGAGAATCTGCTGCTGGTGGTGGCTCCCTGCATCCTTCCTCTGCACGCTTCTCCTGCCAAGGACTTTTTTCCACTAGCCCAGCAGGTCTTGCCTCTCTTACCTGCTCCATGTTTCCACTAAAAATCCCATCAATCATCAAGTATGCCCAGAAAAGAGGCCACTCGCACTCAATGTTCTCAAACAGCTTCAGCTCAGCAGGTTCATAGTAGAGGCGTTTGGGGTCCTGTAAGTGATATCAAGGCAGGTGGTATGTAACAGGATCCCCTCAAACTTACAGGGCTTCTCCTCCTCCTCAGACCCCAGCCTCAAATGCGCTCCCAGCCCTCCTCTGCCAATGGCCAAGACAGAGCTGAAAAGCAGTTTCACCTCCAGCCTCTGTATTCTCTATTGGACTACACCTCCTGAACCCCCTGCACTGATAATGGAGACACTTACCCTTCCTGGGGTCTATCTGGTCCCCAGGAGAGCACCTCAGAGCCCCCAGAACACCCCAGACATTGTGCTGGGGGTTGTACAGCAACAGCATAACATCCCCTGTGCCCTGCTGGGTCCCCTTTGCCTTGCCTGCTCTGCCTGAACCTCTCAGCATTTGTCTCCTCCAGCATCATCAAGCTGGCCCAGCCAGGTGAGAGGGCCTGGGCTGGTCACACAGGGCCAGAGAGGTTTCTCCAGAGCCCTCCTGCCATAAAGTTCCACTGTGAGCCCAAGACACAGTGAAGAGCTGCCTGCGCAGAGTCCTCCCACCACAGCTTTGTGTGGTGTAGTGCCCTTTCTTTGACCCTCCCTGCTAAATGCTCTGTCTGATGCAGAGGAGGGAAGAGTGCTGGCACTAGCAGACTATTCAGGCAGAGAGGACAGAAGGCATCTACCACGTCTTCTACCTGTGCTCCAGCCATAAGATTCCAAAAATCCCATCAAACTCCAGCTAGCTGCATGCTTCTGCAGGCACCGCTGACCTTTCCATGCCTACAACTCCCCAGAAGTGCATAATCCACAACTCTGCATGCTGCCAAGGCTAACAAGAACTGGGAACATTGGATTGGAGATGCTGCTGCTTCTCTCTGGCTCTGGAGGGGGGCAGCCACACATGCTGCCTATTATGGGCAGGTCCGAAGAGGTGCAGCAAAGAAGCATTCAGAGGTACTCATGACCAAAGGTTACAGGACCAGCAGCTGGTGATGACTTAAGAGCCTCTGAGTAAAATTTCCTAGTTCAGTGGTTAACAAATGAGACTGTTGCTTATAAAATTTTCCTGTTTTCTCTCCCCAAAGCAGCAAACTCTCCACTTGCTCCCAGGGCCATTCTGGCAGTACCCAAGCTGACTGCTGGACTAGGAGAGACAAAAACAGCTTTGTGACCTCCAGAGCTACCACAGATGAGGCTGTTGGGTAGCAGCTCTGCAGCCACCTCCCCAGGCCTCCAGCCCTTGCTCAGGGCTGGTGCAGCCCTGGGAGAGTCCACCTCAGCAGGGCTCCCATAATGGGCACTGGTCCCACCTTCTCCCAGCCTAAGAAAGACACACCACCAGGTCCCAGGATGCAGGCAGAGCCAGCCTCTGGCCACCTGCTATGGGTGTGGGTAGGATGTACCACCTCTCCAATGAGCTCTGGCATTTTGGGGAGCCTTGCCTAGACCCATGACACTGCCTGGGGTTACTGAGGGCTCTTGACTCCTCAGTGCTCCCCAACACAGCCTTTGTGCTTGCATGCAGGTGGGCTGCTGCTTGGTAGTCAAGTTCAGTCAGGCAGCAGGGCTGAGGACATTCACCTCTTTGGGAGTCCTGTATCCATCCCGGAGGAAGCGGCAGCAGCCATAGCGCCCCTAGAAGGGAGGGAAAGATTTGCTGAACAGGAGGCACAGTGTATCTTGTACCTCCCAATGCAGAAGCAGGGGCAGGGTGTTTCCTTCAGCCAAACACCCCCTCCCTCACTCACCCAGCATTCAGGTACCACAATCACAGCCCGGGGCCACAGCATATAGGGCTGCTTCTATGCAGACCACTGCCACAGGTCACAGAGACTGTGAGAGGACATGCCCCAGGCAAGCCCCCCCCCAACATGTTTTTGGGAAAAAAAGGGCTACAGAAGTTTGGACTGCAGCTGTCTCCTGGAAACAGTGAGACAAGGGCAGAGATGCTCACTTGCAGCTTGGTGATAATCTCCTGCTTGGTGATTTCCACCAGCCCCCTGTCCTCCACAGCAAATGCCGGGTAGGAGATGACAGAGAGCACACTGGCATCCACCTCCTTGGATGTGGAGGCCCTGGGCAGCATTGAGTGGAGGATGGACTGGGCAAAGGAGAAGGAGAGGTGGTTAGGCTGTCAGGAATCACTCACACTGCAAATCCAGCAGATCACAGTTCCTCTTGCAACAGTGTAACACCTGAATGGGTCTCACCTGGCAGTGCTGCACTTCATCTGACAGTACCCTTATCACTGACTGTGGGCCTCCCTTGGCTCCAAAGAGATCCAGCTCATCCAGTGCCTCCAGGGCAGCCTGCAAGCAGGGTGAAACCCAAAGAGGCATGTCCTTCACCATGCTGCTCACCTGTAACAGCTCTCACTCCATGCTAGTCCCTGTGTGTAAAGCACTGCACAAATTTAAAAGAATTTGAACCCTGATATGGCTGCAGAACGTCTCTGGTCAAAATGGGACCACGGCTCCAGACATCAAAAGGGTCATGGACATTTCTGCCACACCCCCTGATTAACTTTTCACTCCCAGTTCAGGCAAAACTCAGGCTAGAAGGGCACAGTTTTATCCCAGTGCACAAGAAGAGTCTTACTCCCCAGGAACCTATCCCGGCATGGGGCATTGAGCCTCAGGAGTTCAACATGCCCAGCCTGCCCTGTCAAAAAGCAGCTCAGGGCCACTGGTGCTCCTCATCCCACCAGCCAGTGTTTCTTCCCAGCTCACCTTGGCCATGCCAACAGAACTGGCATTCAACTCGGTGATGCCCTGGTTTGTCTTGTCCCCACGCTCCCATATGCCAAAGTCCTGTGAACCAGGCACAGTTTCAGACACTCAGAAAGCCTGTGAATCCCACCCATTCATGGTGCTTCCAGAAGGTGCTGGTGTGGCTCAGGGGGAACTCACAGCTGTTCCTAGACACCAGTCCAATATCTCCACCACTGAAGCACAGCCCTTCCCCAGCCCGTGCTACCCACCGCAGTTTTGTAGGCAGCTTCAATGTAGAACACGAGGTTCTGGATAAAGTTGACTTCATCCAAGCTGTGAATTATGTAGAGGCCTAAAGCAGAGGGAAGAATTCACATTAGCCGCTCCAAGCCCACAAGCATACCAAGGATGGGGCTGCAGTAACCCCGCTGCATGCCTGCCCAACAGGAGCTATGTCCTAGCTGACTCCATCTCCACTCCCAGCCCTTACAGCAGCACTGAGGCTTCAGACAAACGAGCTTTTGGAAAGACCAACATTTAAGGGGCCCAAACTCACCTCAGGTACTTGTGAACATAAGAAAACAGTGGGAAAACAATGGAAGCCATTGGAATAGCTTGGCACCCAGGACGCTTCACCCAAACTCAGACTCTGGTGAACCTGAAGATCAGCATGCTCAAAGGGGCAACGGCAGCCCCCAGCATTACCTGATGCTGTCATTTGTGCAAGCATGAGGAGGTAGAGGGAGGTAGCATCCATCTGTAGGTGACCCCATTCGTGGTCTCCTACCACGGTGGCACAGGTGTGGGTGTTATACTTGGCATGCAGGCAGTCCCTGGTGCTCTGACTGTACTTGAAGGCCTCTACCTTGTCCACCTTGAGAAGGGCAAAGAGATGCAGGCATTCATTGAACCCATGTCCAGAGAAATCTGACAGCTCCCAAGCCAAAGGCTGCCCCATGCCATGAGTGGAGCACATGGAGTAATGTCTGGCAGGGCAGAAATTCCACAACGTCTGGGTTGAGCCCCACTGTGCACCAAGGCAGTGAGTGCAGGCTCACATGTTGCTGTGGCACAGGACTGCAGCAGTGGAGGGCCCACTGCCACAGCTGCACCATGCAGAGAGAAAAGAGTTACCCTAAATACCCTCAGGGAGGAGAGCTGTAGAATCCTAGCACCTGCCAGGCCACGAGACAGGGAGCAGCTGGCAAAGACTCCATTGGCTGCCAGCCCACAGCTCTGGAACTTCAATCATACCCAGGACAGATGCTCACTCAGAACTTATTTCAAGACTTGCTGGAAGGGGGCTTTCCCTCTGCTCATCAGGGAAGGCTGGGGTGGGCCGGTACAGCTAGGTCGATAGCCTATGTGGCATGGCTGAGCTTTAAGGAGACGACTTGATATTCAGAGGCACTCCCCAGCCCCTACCTGTCTCATCATACACTGAAGCAGACCCCGCATCAGCTTCACCACGCTCTGCAGGAACAAGGAAAACAGGTTTGTTAATCTCCAGGAGAAGCCCTGACTCAGTATCAGCTAGCCGATGACCTTTGTGGGGCGCAGCGTCTGTAATTAGATCCCCTGCTCACACTTTCACAGCCCCTGTGTGACAGCAGAGGGAAGATTTCTTGGTCTGCCAGCAAGGCCAGGTTGCCATGCTATTCAGCAGGACAGAAGGCATGGCTGCAGGACATTGAGAAAAGGGCCGAGATCATCCCAGAGCCAGAGGTTAAGACTCTCTGGTTGGGCTCCGGTGTGGTCTGGGAAGAGCAGGCTCTGACATCCATTCCTATTGCCTCCTGCCTCGGGGGACAGCCGTGTCCTCGCCCTCACTGCACTGCCTTTGGGCCCCTAACCCAGCAGCGCCAAAGGCTGACCAGACCGGGGTGACGGCCGCCCCCGAAGGCACCAGCCCCGCCCCCGGCTCCTGCTCCCTCCTACTTGCTCCAGCTCGTAGGCCTTGGCCTTGTCCTCGTCGCGGTCAGCATTCTTGCGGTAGGCCAGGCCAAGACCCCACACTGCCAGGATGCTGTACACGTTGTCCCGGACCCAGGCGTCCTGATGATCGGCGCTGGCGGGGAGCAGCCCCGTCACCGCGTCCTGCGGAGGGGACACACCGTTCACACGGAACTCCCTGGCCCAAGTGGCCGGTGGGGCGCGCCGGGGCCCCGGGTCTGCTCCTCATTCCCGGGCAGAGTCCGCACCTGGTGGCGGAGGATGGTCTGCTGCACCAGGCGCCCGTAGCCGTCCAGACGCACGCCCGAGTTGCTCCGGCTCCTCATGACGGCGGCAGCAGAACCGGAACCGGCACTGGCGGGACGGCACGGGTCCTGTCAGAGCCCCCGCCCAGGCCCGCCCCTCCCCTCCCCGCTTTGCCCCACCCCGCCTGCGGGACCGCCTGCTCGCTGCCGCCGCCGCCGCTACCGGAGCACCACTGCAGCCCCGGAGCGGCCCCGGCCCACGGGGCGCTCGCTACCGATTGGACAGGACCTCCCACCATGGAGGCGCCGAGGGCGGGCGGGCGGCGCTCCCTGCCGGGCGAAGGCCGAGCAGCGCTGAGTATTGGATACGCGGCTATAAGGACAGACACACGGATACAAGGACAGACACACGAACGGATACACGGATGGGCACACGGCCACACGCAAGGATACACGGATACCTGTGCCGGTGTGGAACGGACACACAGACTGGTGTGTGGTGTTGGACCGCAGGGACGCACGGATGCGTTCACGTACTGGTGTTAGACTGTACAGACACACAGATGGACACACAGATGGGTACGCATACCAATGCACACACACATATGCTAGGTGCATGGACAGACATACACATGTGGACAGAGGCATGCATGCATACAGGTGTGCACACACCTACCTGCAGAGGAACACATGCACAGGCAGACCATGTGCACACATACCTCCACACGCACACGTGTACACAGCTGTGCTTTGCATTTCCATGTGTCCATAGCACATGGCAATACACACGTGCACTTATGTACAGGTGTGCAAACCTGTGGATACCCACAGGTACACTCACCTATAAGCACACACACACAAAAGCACATGGACACACTTCCCGTGCACATACACAATCACACATGCATACACACACAGAGGCATACACTGCATATGCCTGCTTCCAGAGGTGTGGGCAGACACATATGCATCATAAATATATGCACCCACACAGGTGCACCAGCAGGATTTGGGCACAGTGGGCTCCTGGAGATCGCAGCACACCCTATGCTGGGGACCCCTTTGGGCAGGTGGGGGCCAAGAGGGAGCCGCATCAGACTCTGCAGCTGTTGGGTGAGAGACAGGAGCCCACAGGTGCCATGTGCCACCCTGAGGTACAAATGACCCTGTCACCCATGTAACCTGTCTTTGCACAGCTAGGCAGGGGCAGGAAGATGCTGCATGTGAGCAGGGTGCATTGGGTTTATTTCCTGTGCAGAGCATCTGGAGCAGTCCAGCCACAGTGTTGCCCCAGGGAGCTCAGCAGCACAGTCTCTCCCTGGCCCAGCCCACAGGACATATGGCTGCTGGAGAGTCTTGTCCCAGTAGTGAGTGTGCACTGTCTCTTGATGTCTGAGGGTCCCAGTCCATGGTGGACATTCCTGGGGATGCCAGCTGCTGTCAGTGGTCCTATGGTGGTTGGGCACACACTCAGCCTTGTGGGGCAGAGCAGCCATGAGCACTGTGCCAGGATGTCCAGAGAGGGAGCATCCCTGAGCTGGGGGCACCTGGATGGGGGGGGCCAAAGTGAGTTCTGCTGGGGGGATGCCTAGGCTGGAGTCACTGGAACTGGAGGACAACACAGTGGTGTGTATAGGAGGTCCCTGGACTGTGGGCAGTGGGGAATGGTGTAAGTCCCAGGGTCAAGAACTCCCAAAGTTGGTGGGGTTGGAGTACTTGTGAGGCCCCATGGCTGGGGACATCAGGGAACATGGACTGGGCCACAGGGCTTATAGGGATGAGAGATATGAAGAGTCCCAGGAATGCAGGCAACGCTAGGCAGGGAGTGATGCAGGGGTCCCCAGTCACTGCAGGCCCTGTGATAACACACTCAATATGGTGCCAGCAGTGGGCACCCAGGGGTCTGCTGCCCTCCCTCCTCTAGAATGGTATTGTGTGGGGCATTTGGGGGGCCACATGCACCCCCATCCCCTGGGGGTCCTGGAGCACCCAGAGGGGCAGATGGGGCAGGGAGGGGTATCCTGAGTCTCCTGGCACCTGCCCCCCATGCCCAGACCCACCTGGAGGGAGCTGGAGAGAAGATAAAGGAGGGAGAGGAGTGGAGTAGTGCCAGGCTGATGGTGGTGGCTGGGGGTGGTAGTAGGGACTGAGCGCTGAGGCTTCCATAGTGCTGCAAACTCCATCTGTCAGGTGCCTCCAGTAGGCACTACTCCTTCCAGGTAATGCCCCTGCACTTATATTTGTGGTCCTGGGCAGAGAAACAGCCCCTTGTTACCCTCCACCTCAGCTGGGTGCTGCCAGCACCCCTGAGGCATCTGGTTCCTGGCCATCACCATTTGCATCCAGCTACAGTCCCCGGCAGGGTGCCTGGGAAGCTGCTGCTCTCCACAGCTGAGTGACCTCCATCCTGGTGCCCCTGTACTGTGCCCAGCCCAGATTTGACCCAGCACTGCAAGGGCACATGGGACATGTCCCCTCTCTGCCCAATGCCAGACTGGAGGATGTGGGGTGTGAGGTGGTCATGCCCACTTAGGAGGGGTAGCAGGAGGGATAGTGAATGGGCACCCTGTGGAAACTAAGCAAAGCCTCAGTATGGGCTTTGGGGCAAAGGGAAGAGCTGGGAACAGGGGCAGAAGGGGACAGGGATGCATTAGCTGTCCTGGGGAAAAGAAAGGGGCCAGTGCAGCCCCCTGTGTTGGCAGCAGGTCCACAGACAAGATCCCTGCCTGAGGGTGGGTTGGGTGCATGTCTCCAAAGCCAGGACATTGGTGCTCCCCAATGGGTTGCCAGGCTGTGCCCAAGGGGCTCACATAGCTACCGGATATGCAGGAAGATTCTCCCTGCAAGGTGCAACCAGGCAGCAGGCTAGGGTCACTGCACCCTGAGCCTGGAAGTCCTGGCAATCATGCAGGCACAGTGCCAGGGTCATCCAGGACAGTGAATCTTTCCCTGAATCACTGCTCCTCCATCTCTGTGGTAGCACCTGTCCCACCACCAGCATGGAGGAGATCCCACTGCTGGAGCAGGCCTTAGGCACCCACGAGTAATCAGGGAAGGGGCCCATCCCAAAAGACACAAGAGTCCATTGGCACAGTGCATACAAGGACACAGGGCTGGGACAACAAACTCCAGTGCTCACCCATCTCCAGGTGCCCAGCTGGTCCAAGGGGTCCAAGGCAGCAGGTTGGGGGGGGGGGGGGGGGGGGGGGGGGGGGGGGGCACTGGCATGCAGGGGTGTCCAGGGCTGGGACCATGCCCCTCTCCATTTCTTTTATCATCACTTGCCTGAATGAGTCAACACCACACATTTAATAACCGATAAGTCTCAGATCTGTGAGCTTCCAAAAAAGCAGAAAACTTTCCCACTCATGACCAAGATGTAGCTAAATGGGAACAAGTGGCAGGAGAGGAGCCTGGGGCTCTGTGGTTTCTCACTCTTCCAGGAGGGGAAAGAAGCTTTGAGGCTGGCAGGAAAGGGAGGGATTGGAGTTGAAGCACCCCATCCAACAGCAAATACTCATGGGAAAAATAAATGTGCTGAAACATCCCCATGGAACCTGGGTCAGCAATAACAGTTGGGGTTGGACCCCAAGCAAGAGGAGACCCTGGCAAGAGCCATGAGCTGTGGAGAAACAGCACCCAGGTGACAGTGCCCCCAAGCTCTGGTGCTGAGGATGATTACTGCCACCTATGCCTTGCTGCTAAAGAATGGAAACTTTGCTCCAGCACTGCAAACAGGGCACCATATCCAGCAACAGGCAGGTTTGCTTGCAGACACCTACCCACAATAGCCCTGGCAGAGAAGTGCCTTGGCCACAGTGGCAGACAGCCCCAGGAGACTTGGCTCACTGCCTCTCCATGGTCTCTTGGACTTGTGCCATACAGAGGGATGTGGGGCATCTCTTGTTCTCAGAATCATGGAGGGAGCTGCCTGTAGCCAAATCTGGTCTCCTCTGCACTAGAGCAGGTTAGTGTTCCAGGGGAGGCACTTCTCATAGGCCCTACTTGAACCAGCTGGGATATACCCCTGCACCCACACCCTCCAGTGAAAGCACAAGGACAGTTGCACAAGGACAGTTGCCTATGGCTGTATCCCAGGGTGCACCTGCTGCACCCTGGGGACAGTGCAAGAACAGGCCAAGATGGTCTTTAGCAAAATCAATCAATTTATTTATTCACAGTCAAGCAATAAATAGAGGAAAGTCAGGCAGCAGGGGTGCTGAGAGCAGGACTGACCCTTCAGGGAATGGGGACATGCCAGGAGCTCAGCAGAGCTCAAGGCCTGTGTGACAGCAAGAGTGCAAGAAGGTAGAGAGACATCTGCAATGGGAGTCTGACCTCTGGGATAGAACAAGACCTGAGCCCTGCTAGAGGGCAAGCCAAGGAGCTGAAGAACAAGTGTGTCAGAGGACACAGCAGGCAGAGCCCAGCACAGGCAGCTGCCTTGGCCTCTAGCACTGGAAGCAGAGATGGCAGCTCAGGTTCCTCCAGTTTTTCATAGCCCTTCCCAAGCAGAGCTGCAGGGGAGGAGAGAGGCTTCCTCCCCCCAGCCCAAATTCTCAGCCTGGTGAGATGCCTCTGCAGCTGAGACTAGATAGGGATGGAGTGCATGTGAGTTGGGAAGGAATGCCACAGGCATGGTCACATCAGATCCTGACACCACCAATGTGTCAAATGCAAAGCACAGAGACAGCTGGACTTCTTACCCGCCCTGCCTTGGTTCCACCAGGAGACTCCCAGCCACCTCCTAAGAGCTTCGTACTCCAGTTTAGGGACACAGCTCATCTCCGAGAACATCAGGCCAAGCCCCCCTGCCCACCAAACCAGGCAGCAGCCATTGGGGCTGCAGGAAGGACAGATGCCATGGGGCAACCACCCCAGCACAGGTTCCTGCCTTTAAAAATCCACAATTTATATAAAATTGTCATTGTAAAACCTCCCCACTGAGCAGCACTGCATGGGGAGGGGAGATGAGCTGAGTGAGCCCCAGGCAGAGCAAGATAAACCCTAAAGTCCAGATCTGCAGGAAGAGGCAGAGCCCAGGGCTGATGTGCTGGGGCACTGGAAATTACCGGCAAGTGCAGGACTCTGCAATCATATTCTCGTACTCCTTGTACAGTATGCCTCCATTGCGCTCAATCATGAGGACACTGATGGGGCTGTAGCGGTAGGGCACACAGGAGGGCCGGGGCACGTTGGCGTCCACAAGCTGATGAACAAAGCTCTGCACCACAGCATGGTTGGGTGCATGGTAGTCATAGCGGAGTAGGTGGGGACAGGCACCCTTGCAGTAGCGTGGGTTGTAGCGGTGAGGAGCTATAATCCAGTGGTCCCAGCCCAGCTGTGCAAAACTGACAGGGAAGGGGCGGAGGGAACAGTCACTCTTCTCCCCTCCCTGCTCCCGCAGGTAGTTGGGCAGGTCATGAGCCAATGTCCCTGTATCACGTCGCTGTCGGTGGGGCTCTGTTGATAGAGGTGCCAACCCTGCCTGGGTATCGTTAAGGTAAAGAAGGAGGAAGGGGTGGCCAGGGGCCACCGGGGCGTCATGGCCTCCTGCTCGGCCAGCACGCACACAGACATGCCGCAGTGCCAGGCTCCCCACACTGCTGTTCCCCAGCACCAGGTAAGGGGTGACATCAACTTCGGCCCAGCCATGGCGGGGACGGGTGGTAGGGCTGAGCAGCACCCTGGGTGCCTCACCGGCCACCACCAGCTCCAGAGCACAGAGGAGGCGGCTGTGGGCCAGTGACAGACTGGGCAGGTAGACCACAGTGGCTCTGAGGAGGTGCTCGGCCTCTGGCTGGCCCTCCAGATGGTAGGTGAGGGCCTGCAAGTACCAGCGACCTGCAGGGAAGCAGTGACCAGTACCGTCTTAGCATAGTGCAGGAGGCACTGTGCAGCAGTCCTTTCTCTCATGGTGCTGCCACAGCCCCACACAGCACAGCAGAGCCTGTGACAACTATCTGCCCCAGCACAAGGGCAGAACCTGCAGCAAACAGAAGCTATGAGCCAAGGCTTGCTGGTCGCATGAAGGGCAAAGAAAGCCTGCAACATTTCTCACCCTCTGCACCATCACCACTAGCCCGGCACAGCATCAGGCAGGGTGGGAAGGAGAGAAGGGCACACAAGGGACAGTGACGCATTTGCCCCCTCATCCCTGGGGCAGAGCCTTGGACTCCTGCCAGGTGGAACCCCACGGCCAAGAGCAACCCCAGCCAGGACACTGTAGAGAGAGGGAAGGAAGCAGGCAAGAGACCTTGCATTCAGAGTTCAAGCCCACCCTACTAGCTCTGCTAAGCCCCCACACCCATCCTTAATGCCACCAGTTCCTTACCTGCCCAGGGCTGACCCTCATGGGAACTGGCCTGGACCAGGCGGATGGTGTTGGTGCCCAGGCTGCGGCTGCGGCGGGGTCGGCCTTCATGGTCAGCAGCACGCCGGTACAGATTCAGCATGTAACGCAAGGGCTGCCCACTGGCTGGCCCCACTTGCCAGCCTGGGCTGCCTGGAGCCCGCATTTGCAGAGCCTGCAGGAGGGGCAGGGTGGGGACAGCAGGCAGGGAGCCAAGGGGCAGTGGGGACTGGTTTGCAGCCTGGGAAAGGGGCACAACAAGGAGGAGGAGGAGGCTAGCAAAAGGGTAGAGCATAGCCATCATAGGTGATTGTGTGTTTGGGGAGGGAGCAGGTAAATGGGACAAGGTAGGGATGGCCAGCAGAAGAATTAGGGAGAACCTGCAGTCATGCTTCTCCCCACTTGAGAGACAGAGCTGACTGTGGGCACCAGCAAAAGGATCCCAGGGTGTTTCCAGCTCCTATCAAAACAGGACAACCACACCAGCTGCTTCAGCTTGGTGCAGGAACAGAAAGGTGGGGGGATTCTGTATGCAAAAAGGGGTATAAATTCCAGACTAAAACCCAGACCAGGAACAAAGCTAGCCCAACAGAGCCTAGCTATGGGGGCTCTAAAGGTGCTGGGGTAGGGGAGTGGGGTGAAGTGGGGTGGGAGAACCAGCTCACTCAGCCCACCTGCTCCTGGCTCAGCCTCCTCCTACAGGGTAGGAGGTGCCTGCCAAGGCCCATTTTAAAGGCATGGACTCAATCAGGTTTTAAAGAGGCAGGAGGTCCCAGGGGAATGGGGCCAGACAGAGCCTGAGAGGGTGTTTTCATGTGATGAGAGTCCCTGCAGCCCCTCCACTCTGTGCTGACTCTCCAGCAGTGGCTCAGCACCTTCGTGCCCATTGCTGCAAACTAATCTGCACTGGCCCAATCAGGCACAGAGCCTGGGGTTCTGCTCCCGAACAGCCCTGCAGCATAGCCAGGCAGCCCCAGTGCCTCACCCTGTCCAGCTGGCACTAAGGCACATGGGTGAGCACAGTGACCCTGAGCTCAGCAGTGCTAAGTATGTCTGGGTAAACCAGCAGTACCCCACTGTAGGCATCATCCTGCCATCACCATCAGCATGCCCGCAACTTTACCTACCTTGGCCAACTTTCAGGCCTTTTTGGCCAGCACCTGCTCAAAGATTGTGAGCATGATGCCCACCCTCCCACTGGCATGGACCATTTCAGGCACTTTCCATACTGGGGACAGTGACTCCATGGTGCTTGCCTGGGAAGGGCTCTCTGGGCACACTACAGAGTGTGGTGTGGGCAGCTGCAGCCAGTGCCACCTCCAGAGCCCTTGGTGTTGTGCCCAGACTCACAGTACACTGTTGCTCTCCTGCTGGGGTGGAAGCGGCCAGAGGGTGAGCACACTGGTTGGGAATCACTGCTGCAGGCATAGGGACATGGGGAGAGCTGGGGGGGTTGCACTAATGTCTGCTGCCCACCCTCCTTGGTGCCAGCTGGGCACAGTGCTAATGGCTGGGAGGGCTGTGTGGGAGTGCGTGTGGTGCTAAATATGCTGCAGGGCCATGTAATGAGCCAGGGCACAAGAGCTCTCTTGCCTGGCCAGGCAGCCCTGGTTACTCATTTGGGAGAGCACACAAGAGGCAGACGAGCCAGTGAAGGTTGGGAAAAGCCAGGGCATGGCACCACCCAGTCATGAGTGGGGAGCATGACAAGGCAAGTAGGAAGACCACAGAGGAGAGCAGGAGATTTGGGTCAGGGATGGCAGACATGTCAAGGCTGTATGGGGTGGGGGTGGGGGGGGAGATCATGCATCTCTCCTGGGTGGACTCCAGCACTACAAATAGCCCAGGTACCACTCCACCCTGCACCCTATGACACTCTGGTTGTATTGGGCTGCCTGCAGCTGGGCTGCACAGGGAGCAGACAGAGTTCAACGCAGGTGCTTATGGACAGGGTCTATTAAGAAAAACTTGAGACCCTTCCAGCACTGGGAATGAACAAGCCTACGGTGGCTCACCAGCCTGGCACTGCAAGCCGACCCTCCCGGGCCATGGCAGGCAACCAGGGGCCGCAGGTACTGCTTGCAGAGCAGAGCTTTCCAGACTTACTGTGTTGTCTGGAAAGGAGATGAGTAAGTCGTGTCCCCAGGCGGGAAGGGGGCTCCCCCGGGAATCCTTGCCGATCCACTCTCACCATCCCCGGCTGCCATCCGCCGCCTCCTCCCCCGCCTCAATTTCCCCCAAGCGGCACAGCTGTCTCTCCTGGGCCTGGAAGGGAAAAGACAAAGGTGAAGAACAGCCCAACTGCCATGCACACCCTAAAGTGCCCGGCAGGACATGGAGAGGGTGGGGGCTGGCTTGGGTAGGTCAGACAGAAGGCAGCAGCATGTGCTGGCCTGCAGGCAGTGGAGGTTGGGGCCCCAGTGTGACTGTGTGGTGGGGAGTCGGTGGGGCTACATCACCCTACTGCCACCCCCTTGCACCCGTGTGAGTGCTGTCAAACTGCCACCATGCCAGGCTAAGCTGTGTTGAGCAGGCCCTATTGGTGTGGGTTCCTGGTGGCACTATAATGTGCTGAACCAAACTGGGTCATTTTGAGCTGAACTATGCATGGTCAAGCTAAGTCAAGCCAGGCTGAGCTGAACTGTGCCAACTCTGCTTGTCCAAGTCAACCAAGCTGAACTGCACTGAACAAAACTGGGCCAGGCCAAGTGGAGCTAAGTCAGATGAGGCCTCTGGTTGTTCCGCTATGTAAGAAACTTTGCCCTGTGTCATGTTGAGCTGAGCTGAGCTGAGCTGAGCCAGAATGTGCCAACCCAGCTGAACGGCACTGAGGCATGCCAGGCTGAGCCATGCTGGGCCAGTTAACCCATGCTGGCCCCCCTGCCATCCCACCTGAGCTAAGCTGTGCTGTGTCGTGCTGCACTGAGGTCTGCCCGCTTTTCCATATCATGCCACGCTGGGCTGAGCTGGACTGAATTGAAATACACCGTCTGGGCTGTAGCAAGCTAAGCCAAGCAGCTCACTTCAGGCCCCTGGGCTAAAGGATGGCATGCCGAGCTACTGAGTAGAAAGGTCCTGTACTGTGCCATTGTGTGCAGAGCCATGCCATGAGCTGTGCTGAGCCGTGCCGGGCCGAGGCGGCCGTCGCCGTCCCCCCGCGTCTCATTGGCGGTGGCAGAGCAGTCCCGGTGCGGGCCGGCCCCGCCCCGCACTCGCCCCGCGCCGCTCAGCTCGGGCGGGCGGGGGTGTCATTTCCTCCCCTGCTCGGGGCCGGGCCGGGATGGGGCTGTAGCTGTAGCCGCCATGGAGCGGGCCGAGGGCAGGCACGGCGCCCCTCAGTACGTGCATGTGCAGCTACAGGGAGGCGCGCCCTGGGGCTTCACGCTGCGCGGCGGGCTAGAGCACGGCGAGCCCCTCATCGTCTCCAAGGTAGGCATCGCCGGCACAGCCCCGCATGGGCTCCGCGGCATCCCCCCGCGAGGGGCCTCCCGCCCGTGGCGGGCGCGGGAGATGGGATGACACCCGGGGCGCGGCGGCGTCGGGGGTGCGGGGAGCCCCGGGCGCGGGGTCTCGTGTCCTGGCGCGGCGGGACGGGGGCGGCCACTCGCACCCACGGTCCCTGCGACCCTCCACTTAGAGCCGCAGGGAAGAGTAAGAGCGAGAGGGGCGGAGGGACAGCCCGGGCCCGGCGGCAGGAAGAAATTCCTCTGGCACATCCGTTGGGCTGGCGTCGGGGGCGGCCCCCACGACTCCCTCACGTCTTTCCCGGTCCCGTCCCGCGGGCCGTAGCCGGGGGAGGTCAAACCCCTCCTGTGTGCCCATCCGTCGGTGGGCACCGGGCTCTGCGGGGGCGTTTAGGGCCACGGTACCAGAGTCCGTCCCGTCATGCCCCGGCACCCCTGGAACGCAGGGGCAGTACCGTGCCCCGGACGGGGTTGGCGCCGGGGTGCGATGCCGAACGGAGCCCAGTCGCAGCCGGCAGCGAACGCTGAGGGTGACGCCGCGGCCCCGACGTCTCGCCACATAGAGGCTCACTGATTCCCGCGGCCTCCGCCAGCTCATCACCCCGCGTGGAGACTCGCGGGGAGACCCGCAGGGAGCCGGGCAGCGGCCAGGGGAACTCCAAATAGCCAGCCCTCCACGGAGCCCGGACAGGGCCCTATCGCCGGACGATTTGGCCGCCTGCCCGCCCGGTGTCACCGTCCTGCTGAGCCGGGGTGCGGCGGGCCGGGCTGGCGGCCCCGGGGCTGCTCCCTGCCTCGAGCCGGGCTGACTGCGCCTCCGGGCCGTTCCACGCCCTCGGCGGGACGCGGGCAGCGCGGTCTGGCTGGGGGAGCTGGAAAAGTGGCTCCGGTCCCAGCCCTGCGCCCTGAGGTGGCACTGCCGGCGGGTTGGGAGCCGGGCGCGGACTGCTCGCGCCCCGACTCGCTGCCGGCCTTCGGGTTGGTGGGTCCTCGTGGGTCCGCCGGTTGCCGAGGAGGGGATGGGAAGGCCCGGGATATATGTTCCTCACCACTTTTGAGAAAGGGATTGGCTTGCTGACCGCGGGGTGCCGGCCCCCGTGCTCCCACGGACACGGCGCAACCGCGTGTGCTCGGCAGACAAAAGGGGCTTGTTCCAGCGCTCTGTGCATTCAGGGGAGGGTCCCCCGGAGCCACTGCTCCGCCGCTGCGGCCGGCCGAGGTGTGTGCGGAGAGGGGGCGGCCGCCGCCTGTGGCGCGGGAGGCGCGGGCCGGAAAGGGGAAGGGCGTCCCCGCACTCGGTGACAGAGTTTGGCCTCTGAGCCCACTCCGGGCGGGATCCCTTCCTGTGGCAGAGTCCCAAGGCGGTGCTCACACATGGAAGGCGCTCTTAAGCCTTCCATGAAGCTGCGAACGCCCTCCGGCACAGGCTTTCCCTGAGCACGTCGGGGGCAAGGAGGGAGGTTGGTGTGGGGCATGGTGAGCACAGCTCTGGCACTGTTCTGGTTGTGACTCCTAGGACAAGTTTCTCTTGAGACAGGCAGACATTCCCGTGAGCCACCTGGTGCCAACCATTAGGGCCCAGAGTGAACTCCAGGGATGGTGTTGGGCAAGTGTCCTGGGCTGGCCCAGCCAGGCAGGGCAGCAGGTGGTGGGATTTGGCTGCCAGTGCTGAAGTCACTGGTGGCAAAGGCAGAATAAGGGGCTGTTTGTGCCAAATTTAGCTCCTGAGCCTGTCCATCCTGGTGCATGTGATGGCCCAGACATGAGTGCAGACCTGGTTGTGTCCTGCAGGAGTGGGAATACCTTTCACCTCTGACTCATCCCCATGGCTGTGGCAGGCAAGACTCGGAGGGCATGTGGCTGGACAGAGGACTGAGGTGAAGGTGCAACCTGCTTTGCATGCTCTGCTGGTGCCCAGTGGTGGGCATGGCAGGGGGTAAAACCAGGTGCCGCAGGGACTGCATGGTAGGACTGGGAGCCCTCACAGGCAGTCAGGGTCCCCTGCCAGGAAGGAAGCCCCATGGCTGACATATGGGTAGGAGGGCAGCCTGCTTGCACAGGCAGGCACATTGGGCTGTGCCCAGCCTGATCATGGCATTGCAGTGCTAAGATCCCTGAAAAAATGGGAGAGCTGTTGGCTCTGGGCACAGCTGTGCCCGGCAGGGCCATGGGGCAGTGGTGCACTGGGCAGGAGGCTTGCTGTCCCTGCCTTCCTCCCTCCTAAGGTGACATTTTGTCCAGGGGTAGTGGAATGCCAAGCATTAGGGCTGGAAAGTAGTGCCCAGGGGCACATGCACAATGACTGGCCTGCTAGGAAGCCATGTGTGCTCCCTGGCACTGGGGCCTGGCTGCCCTACAGGCACTCTGAGCAGAGCTCATTCCTTGGCCAGGCCTAGAAGCAAATGGGCAGGGTGAAGAGCCCATGGGCAGGGTTGGTGCAGGAGCCCCAGCATGTGGCCAGGTTAGCTTTGCCCTGCACATGGCTATAGGGTCTTGCCGCATTCACGCTGGGCATGGGCACGACCTGGGGTGCCTGTATGCCCTGTGGCTACTGTCACCAGGCAGCAGCAGCTCCAGTCGCTTGCCAGCCCTGTGGTGTGGACTTGGCAATCCCTGGCCATTGCAGTGGCAGGATGGCAGACATCAGCACTGGCAATGGGCACTCAGCCTAGCCCAGCTGGGCACTGCTTGTCCTAGGGTTGCCAAGACTGCACCTGCCAGCTAGGGCAGAGGGCAAGGGCCAGGGTCTCACATGCTGGCAGCACCATGGCCCTACTTCCTCTAAGCACAGCAATACCGGGTGTCAGGTTCATTTTGGCCACAGGTGTTAGGGAGGGTAAGCCTGTGCCAGGGCTCAGCACATCCCCTACTATTGTCTCCTCTGGGCACATAGGGTGGGATGACATGCTTTGGGCATCGAAATCACCATGGTTGCCCTGACATGCTCGATGTGGGGTTGGAAACAGTGGCAGGGGGCTGGCATTCACGCCAGACAAAGGGCCCTTGTGCTGCCCTGTGCCTGCGGGGAATCTGCTGGGATGGGACATTTTTCTTTCTCCCCACTCCCTGATGCTCTTGCTCAGAAATTCATGTGACCAGAAAAGGGGGAGAGCCTGGCCCCGCAGATCCCTCTGTGTTGCTTGGAGCTCAGGCACCTTCTCCAAAGCCTCCTTCTCTGCTGACACGCGTTGGCCATGGAACATCCCCTCGGATATTCTGGGGGCCGTGCCCCCCTTGATGCCCCTCTCTTGTCACTCAGGTCGAGGATGGGGGCAAGGCTGCGCTGTCCCGCCGGCTGCAGCCAGGTGATGAGCTGGTGAACATCAGTGGGACGCCACTGTACGGATCTCGCCAGGAGGCCCTGATTCTCATCAAGGGGTCCTACCGCACTTTGAAGATGATCGTTCGCAGGTTGGCAGTGCTGTGGAGGGTTCACAGGGAGGGCCAGTGGGGCTTTACCTGCCTGGGGGACTGGCAGGAACCTGGAGGTGCCCTTGTCTCCAACTTGGAGGTGCCCCTTGCTGGGGCAGGGTAGGGAGCAACCCTTTTGCTGCCGTCAGCACTCCCACTAAGTGGGGGTTCCCCAGCCAGCAGAGCCAGGGCAGTGCATCGGGCTCGCCACCCCCTTGGTGGGCGGTAATCTCTAGCATGGCCGCTCCTCTCCCTTCCTGCCTGCCTGCCGCCTGCCTGCCTGCTTGCCTGGAAAAGGAAGGAGAGGCAGGGCTGGGCCTTGCAGTCCCTTCCCCCCAGTCCCTCCAACTGCATCCATTCCCTGGCTGCATCCTGACTGACTCCAGCTGCAGCGGTACTCAGGGGCAGGGACGCCGCAAGGGCACTGTCCAAGGGGCAGGGGTCCCGTGGGACTCTGCTGGGGCTCGGCATCATCCATGGTGAGTTTGGGGGTTCTGGGAAGTCCCTGTGCTGACCTCACAGCTTGCCATTCTTGTCCAGTCAGTAGCTGCTGTGACAGCACTGGGCAGTTGGAAGGTACAGGAGGTGGCTTCTGACCAGGTCTGTGCAGTGGCATGTGCTGGGGGGACTAGAAACTCCTATGGATACTATGAAGGGTGGGATGGGGACCAGCACAGGACCCTTCTTGGCGACATGATGTGGCTGGTGCTTGCTGCAGATGCTGAGGGACAAAGGAACAAGGGGGAAGTTCAGGCTTGCAGTGAAGACAGACATTGCCCCAGTGTCCCTTGGTGGAGCCAGTCCTGTCCCAGCAAGGACACGTGCCCTGCTCAGGGCATTGCCTATGGGCTCTGCAGAGGCCATGTCCTTGGTCCCCTCTTGATGCAGCAAAAGGGATGCTGCAGTTTGGGGAGCCCTGGCCAGCTGGGTGAGCTGTGGGATCCCCTTGCCCAGTGCTGGGTTCTTGCAGGGCTGGACCCTCCTTGTTGCCATCCCCTTTGGGTGGGCGCTGGCCTGGGGGGGACAGGAAGCCCCGTAGGAAGTGACTTCAGCCCCGGTTCCTTGGCCTGGCTTCCTCCCCATTCTTGTCCTTTCCCGCTGTTGCTCTTGGCAGGAGGAGCGTGCCGGTCCTCCGACCCCATTCCTGGCATGTGGCCAAACTTGCCGAAAGCCGCCCAGACGTCCCCACCATGCACTGCTCGGCTGATGGCTTCAGCCTCTCCTGGCCCTCAGGGTGTGATGTCAGGTGAGACTCTGGGTGCAGTTATGAGACTGTGCAAGGGTGGGGGGGCAGGTGGGACACCCTCTTGGGTTGTGGCACTGGGGGTGGCAGAGGTGCTCACATACGCAACTTTCGGGCATCCGTCCTCATCCTGTATTACCCTTTCCCCTGGCTGTTTACTCCCAGCTCCCAGCAGGAAGGGGTGGTGGCTATGCTGGAGACAGCCAGAAGCTGCTTCATCCTGCTGCCTGCCCTGCCAGAGCTGGGAGGTCTCAAGTGGCTGGAGTCACACACACCCTGTGTTCCCTGTGGCTGCTCCCCTTGCCAGTGCCAGGCAGCCTTGGTGGTGGCCCCAGCCCAGGGGTGATAGGCAGGTTGGGGCAGTGCTGCCCTGTGCTCCGTTGTCCCAGGGAGGGTGTATGTGTGGGCATGGGCTCCTTGGGATCTCTGTGGAGCTCTGTGGGGGTGGGGGGCAGCAGGTGCCTGTAACACTGGCATGGGGCCAGGCAGCAGCAAGCTGTTCCTGCAGTGGAACCCACTGTCCTGGCACTGCAGCACTGACCGGAGCAGCTCCATCGGGAGCATGGAGAGCCTGGACCATCCCAGCCAGGCCTGCTATGAAGGAGACCCCTCACCCGTTGACCAGGGCATGTACCACAGCAAGCGGGACTCTGCCTACAGCTCCTTCTCTGCCAGCTCCATTGCCTCTGACTGTGCCCTCTCTCTCCGTCCTGAAGAGGCCGTGTCCATCGACTCCAGCCTCCAAGGCCCCTGCAAAGCCCCTGACAGGCGCTACCTGACCACAGGGGCTGAGCCATCTGCCGGCTGGCACCCTGAGACCTGGCGGGCACCTGTGCCCCCCCAGCCCCCTGTGAGGAGGGACAGCTTGCGGGCAGCCCCAGCTGGCAGAGGGGACAGGCGCCAGGCATCAGTGTCAGTCGACATGCTGCATACCAAGGGCCGATGGATCTCTGACACCTTCCTCTGCCAGCGGGATGGGGAGGCGGAAATAGTGAGCAGGAGGACACTGGCACCATACTCCATGAAGGACTGTCCCTCTGCTGACCAGTATTACATGCTGAGCTCCCATCCGGACCGATGCCCAGCTGAGCCGCTCCTAGGGGAGAGCATGGAGTCTGACAACCAGCCGTACCTGAATGACAGCATGCACCAAGTGCCTGATGCCATGACAGCAGGTGACAACCCACTGCTGTCCCCTCTCAAGGGACACGTGTCCCACCGTCACAGTGCTCCTGAGCAACTGCTGGCCTCCCAGCTCTGCTCCCTCCAGCTGGGCACCAACAGCGGGCGAGCCTCACCAGCACCCAGTGGGCAACGCTGGACCTTGTCTCCACTGCATCCTGAGGGCAGCCGGGGGGGAACCACAGGGGCTGCCCAGGACCCCCCACACTGCCCAGAGCTTTGCTGCTGCCCACCGCCGTGCCGCTGCTGCCCTGAGTTGCAGCAAGCCTGCGGGCAGGATAGCGAAGGGGCCAGCCCAGCACTCAGCACTGAAGGGCCAGTGGAGGAGGAGAGCCGGGGAGTGGCAAGGCGGGCTCGGGGTCCTCCCCACCGCTCTGCTCAGATGCGCCGCCGCAGTGATCGCTTTGCCACCAGCCTGCGCAATGAGATCCAGCGGCGCAAGGCCCAGCTGCAGAAGAGTCGGGGTCCTGGTGCACCTGCACCTGGTGAGGAGCCAGTAGAGGAGACTGAGGAGCCCCTGGAGGGCAGTGTACTGGCTGAGCGACGCCCTGCCGTGTCTGAGTGTCTCAGCCCTGCACCGGGTGAGGACAGCAGGAATGCTGGCCACTCTGCAGACCAGGGTATCCCCAGCCCTGACCCAGTGCCTGCCCCCAAAGTGCCCCCATCCCCTGAGCGGGTGGTGCCAACAGCCAGGGGCCGCTGGCACTGGTCCCCAGAAAAGAAGCTGCAGCTGCAACACTCACCCAGCCCCAGTGAACTGGAAGGCTACAGCCAGGCCCCGGCAGCCTGCAGCTCCCCACCACGGGTCAGTGACGAAGCAGTCCTGCTGCCCTTTGCTGACCGTCGCCGGTTCTTTGAGGAGAGCAGCCGACCAGCACCACCCTGGCACAACAAGCTGCCAGCAGGTGATCCTAGCGCCTTCCAGCCCCCTGGCCCTGAGCACCGGGGTGTCCGCCCCCTCTCTGTGGACCAGCCCTATAGCCCCCCCCCACCCAGCCACCCTGGCTCTGCTGGCCCCTATGCTGAGTGCTGCCGGGACCAGCCCCTCTGTTACAAACCACTCGGGAGGCCGGGGGAGCTGGATTACTTGCGTGGTTTCTCCTACCCCTATGGGGTTCCCCTGCGCCCTGAGCCCTGCCACTACAGTGGAGGGGACCTGTGCCCACCACCACTGGCCCATGACCACACCTGCCACTGTTACCGTGTGCCCTGGGTGCGCTACCCTGACTGCTGCTGCCCGGCCCCCCATCCTGGGCGAGAGGAGAGTGATGCCTGGCCCTCCCGGAGAGTGTTCATCCCGGTGAGTAACACCCTGTGGGACTGTGCTGGGGAGCAGCACTGATACTCCCTTGCACCCCTGGACCATAACCCTGGGTTGGGGTGTGGGGTACTGTGCCCTCATTGGCCCTGCAGACCTCCTGCATGCCTTCTATGCCTGAATGGAGATGGGACAGAGGTGCTGGGGTGTGGATTTCACACTGGCTTCCCCCCTGCCACAGGAATTTCCTCAGGAACCACCTACAATAACCAGGAAAGTCAGCCAGTCCATCAGGTGAGCCCATGCCAGGTGCCATATGTGTGCCACTCAATGGGGACCACCACCACGGGGATGTGTGGACAGCCATGATTTTGATTGGGGATGTACAAAGTGCCTCCCGTACTGCCTTGGCCATCCTTGGCATGGTGTTCTTTGAGGTGGGAGGGGGCACACAGGGCAAGGGGGTGTGAGGAGGTGTTCACAGCAAAGGTGGTCCCTCCTTAGCCTTCCCCCGAGGTCTGGCGCCATCTCTGGGGGGCTGTGCCCAGCAGATGAGTCTGAGCTTCTCCCACCAGTGTGACTGGATGACTAGCTGGGGTAAATGAGGCAGGGCATGAAATGGGCCTGAACTGCCAGATGGGTGACTGTGCGGGAGGACGAGTGCCTCCTTCTCTTCCTAGTGAGCTCTCCAGCTACCCACTGGTTTTCCCAAGGCTTGGCCCATTCCACACCTGCCTTGAGAGCACCGAGCCAGAGTGGCCACCCTGCTACCGAGCCACATCCACGCATGACCTCTTGTGGGATAGTGACCACCTGGCCCACACCCCTGAGAGCCCCTCGGATCTGCTGCACCGCCCACTACGGGGCAGAGCCTTCTCTGAGAGCCACCTCAACTTGGAACCTGCCAGCCCCTGGGGCCGTGACCAGAAGGATCTTTTCCGTGCCAAGCTGGACCCTCCCCACATTCCCAAAAAGAAGGGCCCCCCACCTCCCCGGCCACCTCCACCCAACTGGGAGAAGTACAGGCAGCGCCGGGCATCCCAACACCCACTAGATGGTGCTGGGCATGGCTCTGCCTTCTCTGCTGCCCCAGCGCCAATCTGCAGCATTGCTGAGGCAGTGAGGGAGCGGTCACAGACCCTCACTGTGGAGCAGAAAGGCCAGTCCTGGGGGCACACTGCTTCCCGCCCTGCTCCACCACGTGCCTGGCCCCGACCTGAGGCCCCCAGATCACTCCGCAGGACTCCTGGGCCTGACGCTGCCAACGCTGAGATTTGCAGGCAAGTGGTGCCATTGCATGGGGGTGGGAGTGAGAAAACAGGCATCAGCCGGGACACATGAGAGGGCTTTTGTGGGCCCTTGTACCCTGTATCAGAGCATCCTTATCCACTCCTTGAATACCTTGTGGAGTTTTTTTGCGTTGTGGGGTATCTCTGACCTCTTTCCCTGACATGGCCATAGCCCTGAGTGTCCCTGCCCCCAGCGTAGCTGACATGCTCTGGGTGTGTGTTGGCAGGATGTCAGGAACAGGGGAGAAGCGGACAAAGATGAATCAGTCCTGGGAGATGGAGGAGCAGCCCCAAAGGCTCATCCAGAACCAGGAGCATGGCTGTGCCAGTCCCCGTGGAGTGGGTGAGTGGTGCCTGTCCCTGCATTGTGGCTCTAGCCCTGCCCTGCTGGAGGCACTCAAGCCCAGTTCTGGGGCAGTGGAGGGGGTGAGCTGCCAGGGCAGCTGGCCCCATCCCCGCTGCACGGACTCCGAGGAACGGCTGTCGGACGTGGCCGTCAGAGACCATTCCCTGGCCAGCGTCCTGCCCCCCTTGGCTTCCCCTGGCACTGCCACTGAAGTGATGGGTGAGCTGCTGGTGGCAGGAGAGCGACAGGCCTGGCGGAAGTGTCTCCAGCAGGACTGGCACCTGGAGGCCCTGACACAGGACAGGTAGGGCTGGCATGGCACTGGGTCCCATGCCAAGAGCAGGCTGACACCCCTAGTGCTTATTGTTGTATTTCTGTCTCCCCAGGCAAGGTTTTGAGCCCATCCCGCCATCTCCCAGGAGTGCTGCCAGCTCCAGTTCTTTCCCAGTGCACTATGGTGTTGCAGTGGGCAAAGCTGAGCCACTCACCAAGGTAAAGGCGCTGCCGGAGGTAGTGGAGGGGAGCTCGGAGGATGAGGAGGAAGAGGTGGACCATGAGCTGGTGGAAAAGAAGGTACAGGCACTGCTGGGGACAATTCCCTCATGTTTCCCCATTGCCCTGGCCAGGTGCTCATGGGGACTGGGAGCATTTCTGGATGCTCACAGGGACTGAGGCATCACTGATTGCTCCTGGGAGCTGGGGACATCACCAGGCACTCATGGGCACAGGGATCATTGCTGGATGCTTGCAGGGACTAGGAACACTGCCATACTCACACGGGGCTGAGACATTGCCAGATGTCTGAAAGGACCGGGACATTGTCAGGTGCTTTTGCAGGACCTGGGAGTCTCACCAGATGCTCGTGGCTACCAGCAGCATCTCCAGATGCTTGATGCTTGCAGGCACTGGGATGTTTCCAGATGCTCACAGGGACTGGGGGCATCCATTAAGTGCATGTGGAGTCTGAGACATTGACAGATTCTTGTGGGGACTGGGAATTTCCAGTGGCTTATGGGAGTCAGGGGTACTGCAAGGTTCTTGTGTACTGTGGGCCCCAGTACAGCACCCCTACACCTCTGTGCCAGTCCCCTGATCCCATGGGGAGTGGCCCCAGTTACTCTTGACCCCTTTGCTCTGGCAGCTGCAGCTGATCGAGAGCCTGAGCCGCAAGCTGGTGGTGCTGCAGGAGGCACAACGGGGGCTGCAGGAGGACATTAGTGCCAATGGAGCACTGGGTGAGGATGTGGCTGCCCGCCTGCAAGCCCTCTGCACCCCAGGGGAGTTCGACAAGTACCGCCTCTTCGTGGGCGACCTGGACAAAGTGGTCAACCTCTTGCTCTCCCTCTCGGGACGCCTGGCCCGGGTGGAAACTGCCTTGGGCAGCCTGGGGCCACATGCCCCTGCTGAGGACAAGGTGGGCATGGGGGAGGGAACCCTCACCCATGAGACTTTGGGCTATGGGATGCCCTGCCAATGCCAGCTGTCTTGCCCACAGCTGGCCCTGCAGGAGAAGCAGCGGCTGCTGGTGGCACAGCTGGAGGACGCCAAAGAGCTGAAGGAGCATGTGGGTCGGCGGGAGGAGGCAGTGGGTGCCATGGTGGCGCGGTACCTGCCCGCCGAGCACCTCCAGGACTACCAGCACTTTGTCAAGATGAAGTCGGCTCTCATTGCTGAACAGCGGGAGCTGGAAGAGAAGATCAAGCTGGGCCAGGAGCAGCTCAGGTGCCTGCGCGAGAGCCTTGGTCAGGCCTCCAAGGACTGCTAGCCCCCTGCCCAGCCTTCTCTCCAGGATCCTGGCGGATCCCAGCTTGCTACCAAAGCGGATCCAGCCCCTTGTGGGCTCTCCCTCTGTCCATTCGTCCAGCCCCTGCCTTTTATTTATTTTTCTGATTTATCAAGCAGGGGAGGGGTTGTCAGTCCAGGTGCTGACAGGCTGTTGTGCCACAGAGCTGTCATGGGCTCTGGCCACTCTGCAGCCTGTGGCCCAGCAAGACCAGATGGATGGATGCTACCACCACTCTCATGGGTCTTTCTGTGCCCACGGGTTCCCTCCAACTTGTCCTGGACACCAGTGCCTGTCTTTCATCTGGTGCTGTACCACGTGTCTAAACACCTCTCAGATACTATTCATGCAGCACCTGAAAGGGTTAAACCGTGCACACCCTCTGTCATATCTGCTTGTCCAGCTCTGTCCATCTGTCCGGTGGGAGCTGAAGGAATTTCAGCCCCAGCATCCTCTTCCTTCCCCATTGTGTCAGAAACAATGGTCCCAGCCAGTGGGTTCTTAACTCACTCCCTGCTGGCTGAGGGACCACAGGGGGCCGAGGTGAGTACCAGTAGGTGCTGTGTACCTGTGTCTTGGGATGGTACCCTGCCAGGGCATGGGATTCTGGGACCAGTACACTGAGGCCTGCACCTATTCTCTGTCACCAACGCTGTGAGCATGGAGACAGTCAGGCTTCATCCATTCCTCACCTGTAGCTTCTAGCTCAACACCAGGAGCAATTAATAGAGGAAAAACCACATTAAAGACAAAATGGGTTACCTGTCCCTTTTTCTGTGCTGCAACAGCACAAATAGCACTTAGATGTCACCCCCTCCACTGTCCACCTGTCTCCATGGCATGAGCAGGTGCCTTCATACTGATTTTGCACAGGGGTTTAATGCAACCAGGAGTTTGAGGCAGGGCTTTGGCTTTGCTGGACAACCCAGCCCAGGGTTCAGGCAGCATCCATGCCTGCCTGTGTGCTCCAGCAGTAGCCCCCTTGTGTAGCTGCCTCTGCTTTGGGCTACCCTTAACCTTTTAAACACTACACCCCACACCTGCCTGGCTGTGCTGTGGGATGCTGCCTGGCAGAAGTGGGGTCCTCAACATTCCCTCCATCTCAACCACCCCACGATCATTGCTAGGACCAAAGACTGCACCCCCTGGGGGCCATGCTGCTCTCATGGTGGGGTTCAGCAGCCCTGCACAGGGTTCAGCAGCCCTGCACAGGGTCCTATGCTGGAGAAGCTGCCAGCGCCTGTATGTTGCTGGATGCTATTGTATCTCTAACAGTAAAGCAGCAGCAAGAGCTGCACATCTGTCCCAGCTGTGTCTTGCATGGTTTGTCTGTGTGCCCCAACAACCGGCACTGGAGCGGGGAGGGGGTAATTGCTTCAGCTGGGATGAACCAAGGCTTGACAAGCTCTTTGGAGCTGAATGCCCCCGCGGCACAGGGGGCAACTGAAGTGCAGCTATGGGCAGCTGTCTTCTGCTTCCAGTTCTCCTAGGCTGCGTTGCAGCACGCGTCAGTACCTGGACCCTTCTCCCGGAATGCATGTAGGGGGTCACAGCACTTGGGTAGTGGATACAGTGTTTCCCCTGGCAATCTGCCTCGGCGTAGTTGCCAGAGCTCTTGGGGCAACCCCGGGGAGGGGGTGACCGTGCCCGGGAGGATGTCGCCGTGCTGCTGCTGCTGAGCCTGTTCCAGGATGCCCCGATTCACCGCAGTACGGCAGGGTGGTGCCCAGTGCCTTCCCTGGGAACTCCTGCTCGCCGGTCGAAGGGAGCAGCAGGCACCCTGCACTCGCGCCACCACAGCCCAGGGCAGCGCAGGGGCGACGGCAGCCGCTGGGCGGCGCCAGTCCGCGGACGGAGCAGGCGCCTGCAGGTGGGTGCGGGAGCTCAGGCGTGCGCGGACACGCGCGCGGGGGTGGGCAGGGGCGCGTGGCGGCGCGCGCGTGCACAGGTGTTGGGACGGGATGCCGAGGATGCTCCAGTGTGAGACCGTGCATTTGAGCTCAAGTGCACGGGGCTAGTGTGAGTTTAGGGGAGTGCGCAATGGGATACACACGTCCACGCGCATGGGAGCGTGTCGGCGAGTGGCCGGAAGCATGCGGAGTGCGAGCATATGGCTGTGCAGGGGATACGGGCATATGCACGTCAATGCACACAAATGGACACATGTACGCACAGGTGGATGTGTGCACATGTATTTGAGCACACACAGCTGAACTCTTACATAGATGAACGCACGCACACACCTGTGAGCACACATGTTCACGTAGTTGAACACACGCCATATGTGTGAGCGCATGTGTGCAGGGCACAGCCCCATGCTGCTGCTCACTAGCACTAGTGGTGAGTGACTGCACGTGCAGGTGAACACACACACAGGGGAACTTGTCCTGTGTCTGATGTGCACATGTGAATGCATGCATGCGTGTGTGCACATGCAAGTGAGCCAATGCACACATGAGTGAATGCATGCACGTGTGTGTGAGTTCGTAGGGCTACTTGTGCGAGCCCTTGCATATGGATAACTTCAGGCACAGGGAAACTGCCCCATGATGCATTCAAAGCCGCATTGTCCCTCCATGCAGCTCCAGCTGCTGCCAGGTAGGACTGTCAGCCCAAGGCATGGTAGCATGGCCAGGTTGCTTGGTACAGGCACCCTCACTACTGGATTGTGGCCATGGCATGGGGTGTCCTGGGGATCCCTTTGTGAGACCCCAGCTGAGATGCAGGCTAGCAGGCCCATCGTAGTATTCAGGGTCCTCAGTCTCCCAGAGTTGCAAACAGAACCCACAAAGCTCTGGTGTCTGTCTCCCCATTGCGATGATCTCTCCATTTTACAGATCCCAGCTCTGTCCCATGAAATCCCATACACCTGAGCTGGGGAAGAATGATGACATGGCAGGTAGTGATGCTTTAATGAGAGACCCCTGCCACATGTGGGAGATGAATCCTGGAGCATAAAAGTCCAAGCCCCATAGTAGGCCCCCTTCACTACCAGTCCATTACAGCCCCAAAGGAAACCATGCTTTGGGAAGGGACAAGAGAGCCCTCCTTGTTCCTGCGCTGGACAGCATGGCCAGCAGGAAGGAAAGGATATGGAGCTCTGCCAGCATGGAGAGCCTAGAGCAGCAGTGGGTGAGAGATGAGCACAGGGGCCCATGGGATGCTGTGCAATGGAAAGTGAGGCCAGACCCTCTCTCCCTAGATATAGGCTGTTTGGCAGCACACCCCCCTGTGTGTGTGCATGTGTATGTGCTCCAACACACACTCTGGAGCATGTTCTATGCAATCGCACCTCTGTGGGGGTATCTGCATGCATGCACACCACAAAGCCACAGAAGGGTTTGGGTTGGGAGGGATCTTTGAAGGATATTCTTTCCAAGCCCCCTTGCCATGGGCAGGGATGTCTTCCAGGGATGCCAGGTTGCTCCAAGCCCTACCCAGCCTGGCACTGAACGCTTCCAGAGACAGGCCAGCCACAGCTTCTCTGTGCAACCTGTGCCAGTGCCTCACCACCCCCATGAAAAAGGGTTTCCTCTTTCTGTCTAACCCAAAAACGCCATAGGTCATTTTAAAACTGTTGCCCCTTGTCCTGTCTCGACATGCCCTGTGAAAAACTCTCCTTTGGGAACCCCCTTGATATATTGAAATGACACTTGAAAGTTTCCCTAGAGCCTTGTCTTCTTCAGGCTGAACAACCCCCCATCTCACAACCTGTCTCCAGAGCAGATGGTTTTCAGCCCTCAGAGCTTCTCTGTGGCCTCCTCTTGACCTGCTCTTACAGCACCACATCCTCCTTGTGCTGGAGACCCCAGAGCTGGAGCCAGCACTCCTGGGCACCTCATCAGAGCAGAGGCGAGCAGATGAAAAGAAGCTCCCTCCCTCCTCCTGCTGCTCACCCTGCTGGGGATGCACTCAGGATATAGGTGTCTCTCTAGGCTGCCAGCACATTTGTGTGCACATGGAAGTATGTGTACAAATTAGTGTGTGGAGGCATCTGTTTGTGTGCTTGGCCATACCTCCATGTGTCACTATATGCCCATATAGTTGCATGGCAATGGTGCACAAGCTTACCTGTGCCAGCAGTGTGCATGTGGGTATGTGCATAAAAATGGCCACAGTGTGAATGCTCAGCCATGCCAGCCATGTGCCTGCCCTTGTCCATGCGGGGAATGCACAGATATGTGCACAGTAGCAGTGCATGTGCTCAACCATGCCCACATGCATCTATGTGCGTGCATGTGGTGCATGTGCTTTCCCATGCCTGGGGTGTGCAGGCTTGTGTGTATGGTCTGTGACCGCAGATATGGGCTGTGCATGTGCCTGCTTGTGCATATGCCTGTGTGGACGGTGTACACACATGCGTGGCTGTGCTGCCTGTACATGTGCTGGCCCTGCCCACATGAGTGGTGTGCACACAGGTGCACTGCAGAAGTGCATGTGCTCTCCCATGCTCATGCATATGCCCATGTGAGGGGAGCCATCGTTTTGTGCAGGGTGGCAGCGCACGTGCACACCCATGCCAGAGCCGTGCCTGCCCCTGCCTGTATGAGTGTGTGCACACGTATGTATATGGCGGCGGTGTGTGTGTGGGTGCCGTGCCTGGGCTGTGCGTGCCTGGGTGCGTGCGGGAGTGTGCATATATATGTGCTCAGTGATCGTGCGTGAGCACACGCACGCCGGGTGTGCCCGCCGTGCCCGCGTGGGCGGGCAGCGCACACGTGTATGCACGTGCTCTCCCGTGCCCGCGCGGGTGCCGCACACGGATGCGCGCGGCGGCGCGCGGGTGCCCGCTGTGCCCGCATGCTCGGGGCCGTGCGTGGGCC